>APFE031581951.1:0-15027 GCA_000404065.3 Pinus taeda
AAATGCTCTTTTCCTTTCAACTATTAAATGCAAAAGACACTAGTTTGCTTTACTTTTCAATGACATAAAAGTGCTTTTAAAATGAATTAGAGAGATAGCAACACTAAGTGAAAGCTAAATCACTCAATGCACACACAAGACAATTCCCAAGTCACTAAAACCAGTTTCCCAAATCAAAGGAAAACGAAGGCTTATGAGCTATGTGATCTAAGCTCAACAAGACACCGAGGAATTCAAAGGAGGAAAGCAAATCGCTTGGAACACAATCAATCACTCTCAACAATCACCAAACAAACGTGAAAACAAAAACAAAGTTGGCTAGTCAACCAAGAACACAAGATCCCAAACAGGAGGCTAGACACACATGACCACTAGATGCCTAGGGTTTGAGTGTGAAATCAATGGAAAAAAGCGAACACCCGAAGGATGAGAGTCCACAACTAGACAAACGACGATCTGACACACTTCAGCAATCGCAAAAGTCAAGACAAAATGCAAACCAAGCAATGAAAGCAAAAAGGAAGGCTTTGCAAAAATTGAAAACAAGCAATAAACGAACCCTCGCGGAACGAGGCCTCGCAAGCAAGCGAGTTACAGCTTAAACAAAATAAACAAGCCAAAGGCCAAGTGGAAAAAGCAGGGGACAACCAAACCAAGAGGTTCAGGAGGTCAATTTGGACAAAAAAGAGTTTTACAGGATCAGCGCGGGTGACCCCTCAGCAACAAAGCGATGACAGAAAAAGGTCTGTAGCAACTTTGCGCTGTCAGCGCGGAAGGACACGGATAAAGGGCGCTGGCCCGAAAGCAAGGTCAGCACGACTGTTAAATGTATACACGCGATGACAGGAACGACAAAGAAGACACTGTGCGATGTCAACGCAGCTGTTCTGAAATAAAATGCGCTGAGGCTAAAAAACAAATAAAATCGAACCAAAAACCCCCAAATCAAGGCAACAGGCTTTCAAGGCAATTAAAGCAGTTCCCAGGATGAACCAGGAAACAAATCAACAACAAATAAATCCCCAAACTTTGACAAAGAAGCAATAATCAAATCAAAAAACAAGGGTGAAATACAAAGAGACAAGCAAGTCCCCAACGGAGTCGCCAAATTATTGGAGAGGTAAATCCCCTCTACGGATAGAGGCGATCCCTACTAGCCCAAAGGGGGTCTAGCAACAATCAAACAATGCTACACTGCAGGTTCCTAGTTGTAATTAACAAGTGGGTGAAAGAAACCTACTTGGATTCCAACGCTATGTTTGTCGAAGAGATGTCCTCTCGCTCCTTCGCTCCAACCGATCACAGTCCTCCACTATCCTCGCGGACGGACACCTGCACAAGCAAAGAGAGGACAAACACAAGCATAAAATCTACTAAAAACAACTATGTATCAGTCAGGAAGGATACAATTTACATTAATCATTCATAGGACAAATGGAAATGGAACCATAAGAGTAGTCATCTATCTTTATTAATCAGAAAATAGAGTAAGGTACAACCGAAGTCCTGACGCTGAGTCCTTCTCTAGAGGGTCCAGCCAGCATGTCTTCCAAGCATTCACCTTTGAAGCAAATCTCCCAAGTCAAAGAGGTCTCTCTCTCACATACAAGGCAACAAGCTCATAACCTTCCTCAAGCTCAAAAGCAATCCTCACACAACACAACAAATGCCTACAAAAGAAGCACTAATGCACCAAGAATTCCTCTATCAAATCCTATATGTTCCAAACTAGCTGCTCATGGGCAATGGAGGAGGCTTATAAAGGAGAAGGAGTCTCCATGAATAGGTAAAGGATGAGCTCTCCCCCAAGATAAGTGGATGATCAGTCGAACAGACATGCCAGAGAAAGGATGGCGACCTCAACAATGCTAACAGCCAAGTCTGGAGTTATCTGGAAGGTTGGTTGTTAGAACAAACTCGCCTAAACAGGATTAGCGCAGGTGCAAAACTGGGCTGGCGCGCTGGCATCGCAAATCAATTATAGAAGAGGTCTGGTCAGCGCACAATGATACAAACGGAGGGCGCACTGTCCATGAAATTGGACCAGCGCGGAAAACACGTGTGCTTCCGCGCTGGCAGCGCAGCAGTTACGTTATCCTCCGCCAATCAGCGCGGTTATTTAATGAACAATCGCGATGATTCAAATAACTTAGGAAAAGAGGGTTTTTAGCCATTTTAGAGGGCATAGTCAAGGTGGATGTGACTTTATGACACAGTAAGGAGACTGACAGGGTGACAGTGACATTTTACTGTGTAACAGTGGCAGTTTTGTCAGTGGGTTGGATTTCCGAGAGCTTTGGATTTGGAGTTGCATGTTGCTTAGGTTAGCTTGGATCTTCCATTGAAGCTTTTCCTTCTAGATTCAGATCTGGACTGATGAATGAAGCCTTTGGTTCCTCCTTTTCTAAATCTTGTTCCATTTGATCTTCTTCTAGTTCACTCAACACTTCAAAATTATTTTTGTTGTTGGTGGCTTGTTTCTTTGATGAGCTGGAAGCATTGGCTTTCTTGTTGTGTCATTTTTTATTGGGAACTTTGGTGAAACCATCCTCTCTTGGTTTTCCTACTTTGTGGTTTTTTGGATATACTACATTCAGGGGACAATCCCTAAAGAGATGACCATGTTTATGGAACTTATGACAACGAAATGGTACATGCTCATAATTTGAATCTAGGCATTGTCTTCATATTCGAGGGATATTGCTTCAGGAAGTGAGACTAAGATGTTCATATAGGCACAAAACCTTACATAAGAGGAGTAGAAACCATTCTTAGTATTCTCTGACATGCATACAAATTGACCCATTTTGTTACTGATATCTTGTATGGTTTCAGGGTCCTGGTATTTAAAAAAATGTGAATATAGTCGGATCCAGACCAGAGCCCAGGAGAAGTATTCCATGTCTGGGTTGAATTTAGGCATACAATTCTTAGAAAAAGGCTTTCTAAGCTGAGAAAATATGGGCCTCTTTCCATGACATATTTCTAGTCTTCATGGCAGTCAAACACTACTGTGAAGAAGCCTTTTGGGCCTAGCTTGACTTCATACTGTGCTTTGGACTTCCATATTTGTGCAATCCACTTGAGGAGGGTGGTTTCAGATGGCCAAATACCTATGAATTTACAAATCAAAGCATGATCATGCATGAATTGAATATTGTTGGTCAGACTAGAAGGTGGGATGTGGAGCTTTGGGATAAGAGAGGACTTAGCTATGAAGGTGCATGTGGTGCACTGGGAGGTCTTTGGTGACTTGGGGAGGGATGCAGATCACTATAATGCATAGTTTGCAGAGGTTTCATTGACTGATCTTGTAGAATATAATTTTATGCATTTTATTTCTCTTGGGGAAGTAGTGGGGCTAAGGGGTTGGGATCCCCTCCTCCCAAGGATTTAATGGTTGAGACTCTCATAGCCGAATAGTGTTGTAGACCTTGAGTGGAAAATTTGGATAGGGGATTCCTTCAATGATTCAATCGACCTACATTATATTATTAGACCTCCACTTGAAAGTAAATCATTAAAAACACAAATACATGAGATTAAATTGTTAAAAAAGAAAAATTTTATTTCTTAACTTATTTTTTTGTTCTTGGAGATTCAAAAAACATAGAGATAAACATTAAAACACTAATTTGAAAACATTTTGTAAATAAGAGATGAATCTAAGCTTCAACTTGAACCTATGTAGCCATTTAGTCTTCCAACATTTATTCATACATTGATACGCCCCCTCCTACAAGGAGTGGCTTAGGAATTACAATAATGAACAGATGTAGAAAAAAAGAAAAAATAGAAATAGAAATAACCATCTATCCTTCCAACATTTATTCACGCATTGATATGCTCCCTCCTACAAGTAGTAGTCGGGGAATAATAATAGTAGCAATAGTTGTAGGAAACAGAAAAAAATAGAAATAGAAATAAGCGATTTATTGTTTAGAATACCACATAAAAGGGGTAGGAACAAATGGTTTATAATAGCACATATATATATATATATATATATATATACGATATATATTATATATATATATATATATATATTCAGCAAAAACAAAAACATTACTATTGTTGCATTCACTAACGCTAAGAGTGGTGAATGTCTTTGTTCAAGTCCATGTGTTTAGAAAAGACATCCATTAATTTCATTCATGTTTTGACCTATGAAGAAACAAATTTAAATAAGAACAAATTCTTTCATATTCATAGAAGGCGTTAATTTTTTAAGGTAGCAAAACTGACATTTTTCTTTGCTTGAATCCAAATTAATTTTGGGAATCAATTTTAGAATCCTGCAATTCATAGCCATATGAACACCAAAAATACAAGTTATACAATTTTGATTATATTTTACAAATAAAATGATTTGGTCATAGAATACCACTAGTACTTTATCTGAATCCTTACATTAGTTATTTGTATCTCACCCTTTGAAATAGATCCTTCATTTCTTCCAAAAAGGACATTCTAAAGAGTAATTTGTTTTCAATTGCTTTCTTTCTAGACAATTGTAACATTAAATATTCATGTTTTTTCTAGCTCTGCAAGAGTATTTTCTAAATTACTCCTTTTCTTATCCCACAAATTTTATTCATCTTCATTTTTCCTCTGTAATTCCATACTACTCTTCTCGGATTCATTTAGCTCAGATTCCAATGCATTCACCTAGAACTTGATGAGCTTTGCGTCAACGGTCAACTATTTGTTCTTTTGGGTCGGTGACCCCATTTCACAAGCCATCAAATCATGTTTTTATCTTATCTCTGTGACAGTACCATCCAAATTATTATTTTCAGGAACCCATAATTGTGTGTTTCCTTCAATTTTTCCTGAGCAGACCCTGAGTCTTTCCCTTGGAATCATTCAAGTTGGATTGCAAATCAATGTTTTATGTTCTATACTATTATAGAACCCTCTCATTTTGAACCCTTTCATCCTAAATTTAAGTTATTATCGTCATATTCTCATTCAACCGGGCCTTCAAGGACTTTACTTCAGCACTTGGCACTCAATTTTTCTAACAGAGAAATCCACCTTCACTACCCTTATAATTAATATTTGTTCATAGTTCTACAACATTTCCTTGCAATTTTTTCTTTTTGAAATCCCAAAAATGTCTTTCATCTTCAAAATTTTCAAGTAATTTCATTGTCCTTTCCTTGGATTCATTCAATTGAAATTCCAACTTAGTCTTTTCAAATAAAACCCTTTGGTTCAATGTAGACATGCCTTCAATTTATTTCTTATATGTCCTACCTAATGAAGACAAAATCTTCTCCCTTATCCATCTTCCATGCTTTCTCTGCAATTAATCTACTTTCAGCAATCTTCTCACTCTCATTTCGTGTTGCTGCAATCTATAAGAAAATCCCACCCTTTTCCAGTTCCCAAGCTTTACGTGTGGCCTCAAAATTCCATACATGACCTTAATTTTATTCTTTAATTGCAAAACATTAGTTTCTAGAGTTTGTTTATAAAAAAACATTGCTTTGTAGTCTCGTTCTTTCTCGGAAATTTCTCTTGTGAATTTCTCCTTGGCTTCATGCAATTGTTATCAAGATATAGAAATCCCAATGTCATATTCCTTGTCTCTCTTTACGAACTATTTTTTGGAATTCCTTATCAATTTCCATCAAATGGTCACTATGTTGTTCCCCAATTTTAACTTGAACTCAAAAAAGTTTTGAGGACCCTTGAAGAATATGAATCTTTGATTGCATTTTCACTACCTTGTGTAAGAAGCAAGCCTTAAAATCATGTCGTGAGGTATTGATATCTTTAGCAAGCCTTTCATTAAGGTCCCACAACTTGCATATTTCATCATCACATCTTTTGCATGGTTGAGATATTTAATAATCTTTGTCCTTATCCTCTATGCACTAGAATATCTTCCTTACATATTTGTCATTGCAAATCTTGAAGGAGGATGATCAATTGATATTATTTTGTCTCCTTCACCTGCTTCCTTTTCCCATATTTGTGCTCAAATATCACAATAGAATTTTCATCTCGAAGGGATTATGAATGAATTTCAAATTGAAAATAGGCAAGAATTTCAAATTTCAAATGAAAGGGAATTAATATTTAGAGATGATCAAGGGTGGGATGCTCCATGGATGTCTATGTGATGGTCATCCATAGGATCATAGCAGCAGGATGCTCATTAATTCTTATGTTGATAGTCATTTGTGTGGGATCCTCCATGTCAAGAGTGTTTTTTGTGTACAACAGTGACATGGAAAATAATAACCGAAATAGAGGGGCCACATCAAGGAGTCTGAGTAACTTGCAATCGAGATAAGTTCGATGTATTTTGATTTTGTCGATGCTATGAGATCGTGACACTATTTCTTTATGAAGTGGGTGATTCAAGCATTCAAATTCACAAGTATTGAGCACATGTATGATTTCACTTGCAGGAACATGTCATTTATGATGTGATACTATGAATTTCAAATAGCTCAGGCATGGGGAGAACAACCCTATTGAGATGTCCACATTAGTGGACCATTAAGTGAAACCCTAATGAGGTAACAGTTCTTATGGGAAAAGTTGAGCGAAGGAGACTATCATGGAAGAGTAACACCTAGTTAGGGTAGTTTTGGGGTTATGTCATAGGTAGCAAGCATTTTTGCATAATTGATGGTGATTGCTTCCTCCTTGGTTACCTATGTTCATATGTTCAATATCATATGCAACATGTTAAGATAAGCATGTATATATTTAGGCGTAGGCAAGTGTTTTGGTCGGCTACAAACAGGCATGTAGAGATTTGATAGGTGGTAGGTCGTAATACATTTCTCCAATAACAAGTGGATGGCATGAGCAAGATGTGAATGACTTGTATGTAAAAATAACTAAGATTTTTGCAAAGTGCGATAGTTTGGATAGCGCTGAGGTCTGGCCTAAAGTAGAGTTTTCCAGTAGAGGTGTTGAATAGAGAAATGGGAAGAGAAATGGCAGAGATTGAAGAACCAAGGCTAGAACGGAAAGTAATACCAGTAAGGCCAAAAAAGTAACTATAGAATGGAAGAGCATCCACACGAAGGAAAAGTCACAAAACTAGTGATCAAGGAAGGACACACCATGGCTTTCATACCATGTTAAACTCACACTAAAATAATGGGAACAATTTAGGATAAATCGTGTGTTTCTTTTCTATTCACGACTATGTACAGATTAAGACATATGTCACTTTTGGTTTCATATTCCAAGAGTTATTTTGGATTTCAATGACTGTTGGAATTCTTACATGCTAACCCTTATGGATTAGGTGTCCAACAATCACTTATGTTTCTTTGTTGCCTTTAGAAATAGTTTCACACGGTTACTAGAATAAATATTTGGGAGAGGCTAGAAGAGATTATGATTCATCTGAAGCTAAGTGAATTTGTGACAAGTTTGTATGAAAATATTATTTCTACAAGAGTGCTTGGAAGAGGCATGATGTGTAGGCCCCACACTCACTAGTATAGTCATAACTCTTCTTCATGCCAACAATATTTCTCTTTAAGCAAGGATCCAGTACAATATTGGAAAGAAACTACAAGTCCTCTAGTATTTTTGCTCCAAGATGAGCATGACTATTAATATTAAACAAACTATAGGCTTCATAATTAAATCCAAAATTCGCACATATGATGCCTTCCTTTAGGACAACAAATACTTAGAGAAATTTCCTTCATACGAATATTTGGGAATCGAAATCCATGATATGCTCAAACAGAATTATAGCATTGATAAAGGATACATGGAGGTTAGAAAGTTTATTATGTTTTTGAAAATAATTGTAAGTCGGTTGAGCTTTGGATATGGGATTCAAAAAAACTCCTCTTTGAGACTCTTATCACTCTCATTTTTCGATATGGATGTGAGGTGTGGGGTTCCAATATATCCAAATAATTGCATAGGAATATTGAATAAATAGAAAAGCAGTTTATAACCTACACCCTTAAGATTAAATGAAATACTCCCTACCTTATCATCTTGATTGAAGCAAGAACTTCCCCCATTGAAAGCATGGATATGACTAGGCCCTCTTATGCATAAGAATAATTTATACAACATGGAAACCAGGAGGTTTCCTAAAATTGCTTTTAACTCTAGGAAAAACTCCCACATTTGACTCAAGTCAGGATGGAATAAGGATGCCTAGGCTTAGCCCCATGAGGAGAAAAAGGAGGAGATTATCTTTCAAAATAAGGATAATATTAAAAATATTATTGCTTCCAAATTTAAGGAGAATTTGTAAGGTGATAAAGAGTTGTAGGGTAAAAGGAAACTACATTATTAGAAGGAGGTGATCAACCCCAATCTCATAAATAAATAATAATAATAATAATAATAATAATTGTCTTAAATAGTGTTTAGAAGAAAATGAACATTGCTAAGATAACAACCAATTCTCATGATCTTCATAGTGAAATCGTATGTTGGTCAATTCCCAAAATTCCATATGAATGAAAGAGTTTCTCACATGTGTGATATTATGAGGGTTGAGGATGAAAATCATTTTCTCTTATATTGTTTGTCTTATACTCAAATTTGATCTAATTTTCAAAATATCTATCACACTACCAAGCTTTTGACTTTCTAATTCAAAAAAATATATGGTGATATAGGAACACTTCTCTCACTCTTTTCAAGCATAGGATTAAAATGTTAAAAAATTCCAATTAATCTCTTACCTTCAAATAGGTTCATAAGACCTTATAAGTCTTAATAGGCGTTAACCATCTTCATAATCATCATCAAATGTAGTTGGAATATGCAATTTGTGGTTATTCATATATGTACATCGACACATATATTGGATTCCATTATGTGAATGCACACTTATGCAATATTTCGTTGTGGTCAATATGTTAAAAACTAAAGAGTTAATTATTGGTATCTCACAATTTTGGGAATTTCATGGGTTATTGTGGATGTTGCAATGAAATGATTGTATGTTAAAGTAGTCATGTTTTTCTTCCTACATGAAAGTTCTGGCTAGATTCGATATGGAAATGATGTAAGCCATAATGAATAGAGGGAATATTGCCTATAAAAATTGAAAGCTAAATATTATGTAGCACTTCCTATATTATTTGGAATCTAATTATTATAATAACTTATTCCAAAGTTGAAAGATGAAGAGACAACCCAATATATGTATGTTTATGACATAGATGGAACAATGAATTCGCTTTATAAGTGAAAATCATAGTTTTCATGTGTTATAGAGCATGGGGCTACTACGATGACACTTAAACCCTATGATATACCTTTATTTCCATAAGTTATTGAATAGTTGTTGTTAATGGGACAACATGACAATGAAAATCTTCCAGCATGTGAAATCTTTGGTAAATTATGTATCATCCAAGGGAATACTTAGCAAAGAATGGGATGCCTGACCTTGGTGGGGTAAGTGGCTACAAGGAGGAAGCAACCTGAATGGATCTACTGTGAGCGATTCATATTGCATGTTTGTTGGAATCAAGGAGGGTTTTTCAAAAATGATAATGGGTTGACTCTCACCTATGGAAACCATGTGGAGTAGAGAAATATTTATACAGATAAATATAGTGATCATCTAAATTTACTTATCTTATGTTATTACTAGCACAACCACATTTACCAATGTGGTTTATATATGCCGATAGGCTTATATGAAACACATATACAACTAACTAAATTTATGAATGTGGTTGATATACGCTGATAGGCATATATCCACCGCCCACCACATTAATAACGGTTAGGTGTATTTTGTTAAAGGCTAACTATTTTCATTATTAATAACCGATAAATAATAATAGTCATATTAATTTATTTAATAATTATAATTATATATTAACATTATTTGTAGTAATTAATATAATATAGTTATACATTAAAAAATTATAATATATAATAATGATTTAAAACTATAATATAATTCAACATATAGCAATAAATAACATTAGTTTATAAATCATATTTATTTATCTCTATTATTATGGTTGTTTGTTTTGTTTGTTTTTTTTGCCTGTGGTTCATGATAACCCTGGTCAACGGGTGGCACTACGTCCCTAGAAATATCTGGTTGATCAACCCCGAAGGGAATCTAGTCCCGCAGCCCACTAGCAAGGCCTGACCCCAAGGGCTTCGGAGAGATTGGTTCCTGTGACCTCCCGATGGCGAGACACTGATTTTGACCAACTGAGCTAACCCTTAGGGCTTCTCTATTATTATGTTATCTTCAATAATTATTATATATTTATTAATATAACTGTCAATATATTATATTTATTTACTTGGAATATATTAATAATATTATCTATATATGGACTATATATTAAACTAAAATATATTATGCTATTACTCGGAAATAAAATATTTTTTAAGGGTGGTTCACAGACCATGGGTGGTTGCTACATCCACAGGAAAATCCAGGTATATTAACTCAAAGGGATCTACCCGTCAGTCAAACAAGCAAGACCTAACCCTAAAGGCATCAAGGAGATTTGACCTCGTGACCTCCCAACTAGCGAGGTACCTAGCAACAGGAACTCGACCAACTAAGCTAACCCTTGGGGCTTCTTGGAAATAAAATGTGTGTGTGTGTGTGTGTGTGTGTGAGAGAGAGAGAGAGAGAGAGAGAGAGAGAGAATATGTTATATAATAGTATATTATAAAATTTAAACCCTAGGGTTTAGTATTAAAACTTTAGGGTTTCTTAATTCCTAGGTTTTATTAATCCATTGTGTTTTAAATATTGATCCCAAGATATTAATAACCCCTAGGAATTAATATTTTTAAACTCAACAGATTAATAAATTGAAGGGATTAAATTATAAAATCCAATGAATTATTAATATTATAAACCAAAGCTATTAATAAACCCAAGGGTTTAATATTATAAATCCAATGAATTAGTAAACCCACAGGATAAATAATATAAACCTAGAGGATCAACAAACCCAAGGAATCAATATTAAAACATATGGGATTAATAAACCCTAACAACTAAAAATTTAAACCCAAGGGATTAATAAACCCTAGGAATTAATATTTTAAACTCAATGGATTAATAAACCCAAGAGATTATTCATTATAATGCCAAGGGACTATTCATATTATAATCCCAAAGGATTAAATTATAAATCTAAGGAATTATTTATATTATAAACCCAAGGGATTAATAAACCCAAAAGTTTAATATTATAAACCCAAGGGATAAATATTATAAACCTAAGTAATCAATAAACCTAAGGAATCAATATTAAACAGACAAGGGATTCATAAACCTAGGAATTAATATTTTAAACCCAAGGGATTGATAAACCCATGAGATTATTAATATTAAAAACCCAACGAATTAATAAACCCTAGGGATTGTTAATATTATGAACCCAACCACATTTATAAATGTGGTTGAAAAGGACCAATAAGCCTTAACTAAATAATAATAATAATAATAATAATCATCTATTTATTATAATTAATAATAATTTATTTATTTATTTATAATTAATAATAATTAATTCATTTTTAATTATTATATTATTATTATTAATTAAATATATATACAATATTTTAATTTATATTAATTATTGTTAATTAATTAAACCTAAGGGATTTATATTAAATCTCAGGATTGATATTATAAATTCTATGAATAATATTACACCCTAAGAATATGCACACTTAGATTAATAAATGGAAGGGACTGATATTATAAACCCATGGGAATAATAAACCCAAGGGATTAATATTATAGACTCAAGATATATAAACGCTAAGATAAATATTGTAAAACCTATAATTATCATGGTTGTCCATGGTTGATTTTCATATTGAGAAAACCTTTGGCACAATGTGATGTTGGACCATGGTTGACAATGATTATAAGCCAAGGGGATTTATATTAGACCTAGGGATTAATATTATAAACCCTATGAATAATATTAAACTCTAGGAATATGAACACTTAGATTAATAAATCTAAGGGATTGATATTATAAACCTAAAGTATATAAACCCTAAGATAAATATTATAAACCATAAAGTAAGCATGGTTGACCATGGTTTACCATAGTTGATTTTCATATTGAGACAATATTTGTCATAATGTGACATTGGGCCATGGTTTACCATGGTTGCTTTACATATTGAAACAATCTTTGTCACAATGTGATGTTGGACCATGGTTGACAATGTTCGATTTTCATATTGAGACAATCTTTGTCACAATCTGACATTGGAACATGGTTGACCATGATTATAAACCCAAGATATTTATATTAAATCATAGGGTTAATATTATAAATCCTATGAATATTATTTCATATTGAGATAACCTTTGTCATAATGCAAGGTTGGACCATGGTTAACCGTGGTTGACTTTCATATTGACACAATATTTGCCACAATGTGACATTGTACCATGGTTGACCATGATTAATTTTCATATGGAGATAATATTTGTCACAATGTGAGGTTAGACCATGGTTGATTTCATATTGAGAAAATATTTGTCACAATATGACATTGGACCATGGTTGACCATGACTATAAACCAAGCGGATTTATATTAGACCCAAGGATTAGTATTGTAAAGCCTGTGTATAATATTATACCCTAGGAATAAGAGCGCTTAGATTAACAAACCCAAGGGATTCACATTATAAACCCAATGGAATAATAAACCAAAATAATTGATACTAAAAACCCAAGGGATTATAAACCCAGTGCGATAATATTAAATTCAAGTGCTAAATATTATACCCAAGGTATATAAAGTCGAAGATAAATATTATAAACCCTAAAATAGACATGGCTGACAATGGTTTACCATGGTTAATTTTCATATTGAGACAATCCTTGTCACAATGTGATGTAGGATGATGGTTGACCATGTTTGACCATTATTTATTTCCATATCAACACAATATTTATCACAATGTAGCGGTGGAATGTGGAAACCCTCTGAATAGTATTATACCCTGAGAATAAGAACCCTTAAATTAATAAACATAAGGGGTTGAAATTATAAACCCAAAGGGAATTATAAACCCAAAGGATTAGTACTAAAAACTCAGGGGAATAATATTAAACCCAAGGGATAAATATTATAAACCCTAAAATAAACATGGTTGACAATGGTTTACCATGGTTTATTTTCATATTGAGACAATCCTTGTCACAACATGACATAGAATAATAGTCGACCATGTTTGACCATTATTGATTGCCATATCAGCACAATCTTTGTCAAAATGCGATGTTGGACTGTGGAAAATCTATGAATAATATTATACCCTATGAATATGAACCCTCAGATTAATAAACCAAAGGGAATAATAAACAAAAAGGATTAATACTAAAAACCCAAGGGATCCCGGCTGCGGGTGTTAATTAGAGAATTGAATGAGGAGGCGGCCTTATTAAATGGCAAGTGGCCGCCCGCTCCAGCCATATGGACCGAAGCCTCGAGAAGCCATCACCTCGGTCCGGCCAACAGCTATGCGAGCATTAATGGTGGTGGGAGAACAGCTGGTTGCAGAGGTATATTGGTCGTTTGCCTGAGTTCGACGATGAGCGGGGTTCAGTTGGAAGGTGCGAGAAGCTCTGTCTGTAGGAAGCTCTGTATTGTCTCATTTGTGAGTGGTGCATTCGGCTCTTGGATGACTGCACCGCGGGTGCATGAGCCCAAGCACAGACCTCGGCCCGCGGCTCTAGAGGCCCTGGTTTTAAGCCTGGATTTTCAGAGAATTCGTGGCTCTGTGTTATGGTTTGGCGCATTGTGTGTCATTCTGTCCTTTATCAGCACTATTTCTGAGCGCCTTCGACCTCCAGAAGCTCTGAGTGTCGTGGCGTCTCAATTCCTTTGTGTCCCTGTTTGAGATTTGGTCCTTTGGCGCCTTGGTCATTCCTGGTTTTGGTCGGTTCAGCTCTCTGGGAGCAGTTCACCCCGCGCAGCTCCTGAAAAGGCTCGGCTCTCGACCTGTGTGGTAAGAATTGCTATTAGTATTCGCGTTCCATCACCTATTTCGCATTTGTTGTATAAGCTGTTGCACGGGTTTAGAATCCTCTGTGGTGCAAAGCATACGCGGCCTCTGCACAGAATTGGTTCTTTGTGGGTTACAGGATGCCACGTGAGAGGCTACGTGGTGCTTGCAGGCGGGGAGGCTCAAGAGGTGGTGCCAGAGGGCGGGCTTCATCGCCACGCTCCTCGGCATCCTTCGACTCCCCGTCGGAGGAAATTAGCTCAGCAGGAGCTCGAAGAGGGCGCGGAAGAGGCAGAGGACGGGGAAAAGCCGCGGTGTGCCCGTTTGGTGGGCACCCATCAACCCGCTTCAGGTTTCCGTGTACTCTGGACAATGCAGTCTATTATGTTTCACTGCACATTGAAAAATGCGACCATGCTGATCGACCAGAAGCCCCAGCAGAACCGCGGCCACCCTCGCCTGTTCAGGGTCAGCGATTACAGCCTGCGGAAGCCTCGAGTGCAGTGGCGGGGAATAGAGCTGGACCAAGCGAGCCTGCGAAGGACGACGCGCCATACACAGACTCGAGTGCCTCAGACTCCTATGGCTGCACAGTGGTGGAGGAGCAACCAAGCACATATGTCAGTCCAGCGGTGGAGGAGCCACCAAATCCATACACCTAGGCACGTTGCATGGTCGTTCGGGGTGGTATGGATACTCTTTGTTCAGTTTCCGGATGTCGATGTAGTTGCTATAGTTAGTAATGGGAGTCCATCTATGATAGGTGTCGGGTCGCACCACTCAGGTTTTGGTATGTCGATTTTAATGTCTGTGTCTGTAATGTCTATGTCGGTCATGTTTGTGTCTGTAAACTCCTCCCTCGCCTCAGCAGGGAGGGGAAGGTTCAGTTTTTTGGTGGTTCTAGTTTGGGGTCAGCGAACAGTTTCACAGTCCCTCTTTTTCTCCGGCTCAGTCTCAGTCTCAGAATGTCAACCTGCTCAGGTAGCCAAATCATGGTGGCAGATGTAACTCTCTCTGTAATCTTTTTGTAATATAATAGAATTAGTAT
>APFE031581953.1:0-22382 GCA_000404065.3 Pinus taeda
AACCACCTCCTACTCCTCCTCCTCTTCCTCCTCATCCTCCTCCACATCCTCCTCGACCACCTCCTCTTCCTCCATCTCCACCTCCACCTCCTGCGCCACCTTCGCCTCCAGATCCTCCTCCTCCTTCTCCTCCGCCTCCTCCACCTACACGTCCACCTCCACCTCCACCAGCGCCTCCTCAACCTCCACCTCCACCTCCACCTCCCCATCCTCTTCCTCAACCTTCACTTGTGCCTCCTACTTCACCACCAACTCCTCCTCCTCTTCGTACTCCTCCATGTCCACCACCTCCTCCTTCCCCACCTCCTCCTCCTCCTCCTCCACATCCACATCAACATCCTCCACCTCCACGATCCCCTCCACAACCTCAACCTCATGCTCCTCCTCCTCCTCCTCCAACGCCACCTCCACCTCCTCCTCCTCCACCACTTTCTCCTCATCCTCCTCCTTCTCCTCCTCCTCCAGCACCTCCTCTTCCTCCACCTCCACCTCCTCCACCTCGTCTACCTCCTTTGCCTCCTCTTCCTCCTCCACTTCCATCACCTCTTCTACCTCCAACATCACCTCCTCCACCTCCAATTCCTCCTCCTCCATCTCCACCTCCACCTCAACCACCTCTTCCTCCTCATCCTACTCCCCCACCTCCACCACTTCCTCCTCCACCTCCACCTCCACCTCCTCCTCCTCCTCCACCTCCACCTCCTCCTCCTCATCTTACTCCCGCACGTCCACCACCTCCTCCTCCACCATCACTGCCACCTCCACCTCTTCCTCCACCACATCCACCTACTCCTATACCACCACTTCCACCTCCACCACTTCCACCTCCACCACCGCCACCACCAACTCCATCTCTTCCACCAACTCCATGTCCAATGCCACACCCTCCACCCCCTTACTCATCCACCTCCACCTCCCCTAGCTCCACCACCTCCTCCTCCTCCTCCTCTACCCACACTTCCTCCACCTCCGCCTTCACCATAACCATGTCCTCCTCCTCTTCCTCCTCCGCGTCCATCTCCACCACGTCCTCCACCTCCACCTCCACCAAAACCATGTCCTCCTCCTCTTCCTCCTCCTCCTCCTCCTCATCCTCCACCACCATCTCTATCTTAACCACCACCTCCTCCATCTCCACTTTCACCTCCTCCTCCTCCTCCTACTCCTCCTCTGCCTCTGGTTCCGCAACCTCCTCCACCACCAACACCTCATGCTGCTCCTCTTCCTCATCCACCACCACTTGCTCCTCCACCTCCTCTTCCTCCACCTCATCCTTCGCCTCCTCTACCTCCTATGAAAACTTAAAAAAGAAGAAGAAAATATTAAAATTTCATATCATTTCATTCTCTTTATTTATTATACTTATTGATTCATTCTTTACCATGGTGATTCAGATATCAATATATACATGATAATGTAAAAAATAATATGTAAAAAAAATTATAATATAAATAAGTAATTATGATAACAACAATTTATTTAATAAAAATTTGTAAAATTCATATAAATAGTATGAAGCTGGGTTGAAAGAGATCGCAAAGATATCAATGTTTATGTACTTAATATCCAAAAGTATTTAAAGTCAATAAATTAATTATACAAAATCTTTAAGAAATAAAATAAACAACAATCACAGTTACCATAAACATAAATTCTGGAAACTCGTAAATATAAGTATGACACAAACACAAAGCACAAGAAAACTTTAGAAAACCTCGCATATCTGATCTGAAATGGAAATAGAAATGTGTTGCTCGTTATTGGCCCAAATCAGATTACGGTAGCCGAAACACCAGGTTACAAAAACAGCAGTATTGTTGCCATGTATGGGATAGTGCATTTTATGCATCACCGACATCTTTCCGAATAGAATAGTTAGTCAAATGGAAGGAAGATAAAACAAATGGGCCGAAACTTGATTTGAAAAAGGATTTTGTGGCATTGGTGGATTGCTTTCAATTTGCCTACCCTTCAGATTTGGGTGATATTAGATTTCGCTGAACTTGATCCCCTGGTCAGAAATAGAAATAGAAACAGAAACCGAAACCGAAACAATCTCTTAGTCCGTAGGGGATTTTTTTCTCTATACAGTCAAATTGCGAAAATCTGGGTTGCACAGGTGGAGGAAGGATTCGATATCCTGCGGACTTCACTGGAAACTGGACGATTTAGGCGAAGATGGAAGTTTATCTGCTCCGAAGATGAGATGAGATGAGGTCCAAACATTGTCGTTGTTTTACATGCAGGTCCACCATACAGCTAGTGCAGTTTCCTTAAAATCTATCGAAAATGGCAATGAAGGATGGTTGGAATTCGTCTCAAGAACTCAATGGATTTTACACTAATTCTGGAAGCCGAACCTAAGGGAGACCCTCAAAATTTTGGATGTCATTTTTCTTGCAACCAACCAAAACAAATTTGAAAGCCAAGATAGAACTGAAACCTAGATCGAACGTGATAAACTAATTATCAAAATCAAATAAACTAAGGTGAAGGTGAGGGAGGTTAAACTAGTTAAAGAAAATGAAATAGAGACTTTATGAGAAACAACAAATTACATTAAAACACAGAGGAGTACCTGAAACCAATTTGGAATAGTCAAAGAAAATAGCACAAGGAGAAGGAGGATTTGCGTAGCAGCAGAAATATATAGATATAAAGGGACAGAGCGTATATCTAAATCAATAACCGAATCAAGAAACAACAGAGGATCTTCTGGAACAGTTCCATACAAATCCACTGTGCTCGATCAATTGGATGTAGCAGAGGATCTTCTAGAACAAAAAGAGAATTCATCAAAATTGCATCCAACAGAGGATCCTGTAACAGAGGATCCTGTAGAATGGAATAGACTAGAGGTCCAGATCCATTTTCATCTTCTTCTGTCAACATACAAATTCTGGACTTAAATTTACATAGAGACTCTCCACAAAGACACAAGAACCAGATACCCAAATGGAGGCTCTTTCCAGAAAACATATCACAAACTAAGTTTCTTTTTCCTTTAACATAAAGCAGACAAATGATATAACTGATTCTTTGTACCTCTTCGGCTTTCTTTGTTTTTTTTACAGATTAGCGGATATTTCGGCTTTCTTTTGCTTTTTACAGATCAATGGATATAATTTACACAACACCGCTTTCAGTCTGGTTTTTTACAGATTACCGGATATTTCGGCTTTCTTTGGCTTTTTACAGATCAACGAATATAATTTAGACAACATCGCTTTCAGTCCGGCTTCTCAGGCGTTTCCGACAAACTCATGCATCATAGTTATTTCGATTTCAGGGAGTTCTCCCACTCCCACTCCCACTTCTTCCAAACGAAAACATTTTCAGTCAACTCATCTTTTATTATAAACCAATTAAGCCCACTCATCTTTTATTATAAACTAATTAATTAACTCTAAGTCGAAAAAATTAGGTAATAGTAAACTTCCCTCGTATTTGAATTTCCATTCTTTTGGATTTTAATTTCTTGGATTTTTTTTTTAAATCATTATTTCCATTATATGTAATTTTTTAACTACTAGTTAATTAACTCTAACTCAAAAAAATTAGGTAATGGTAAACTTCCCTTGTTTGAATTTCTATTATTTTGGATTTTAATTTCCATTATTTTGGATTTTTTTTTTTAATTATTATTTCCATTATATGTAATTCTTCCACTACTTAAGACGAAATTGAAATGACATTTCAATTAAAATTTATAATAAATAATAAGTAAATAAACAAAATATTTTAATGTTTATAATAACTAACATAATTTTATTTCAGTTTGAGAAATATAAAATAATTAGAAAAAAATATTGTTGTCTTTTTTCTTTTTAATATTGGGATGATTTGTAATTCATTTATTTAAAATTATCTAAATACCAAAATTGGATAAAATATTTGAATACTCATACCAACTAATATCTTTCAATATCTACTCTATATACATATTTAGACACAGATACAACAAAACAAATATTATGATGTTGATAATATAAAAATTATTTCAATGTGAACCTTAAATAAAATAATTTTATATATTTTTTGTAAGAATGTCAAGAACTTCATCGTAGCAAAAATGATGTACAAAATTTACACAACCATAATAATGTGGGTTCTTCTAGTGGAACTAGGTTTCGGACCATCGTGCCACCATCTAGAAACCAATAGGTCATTTCTCAAGCTAGGGTCAAAGAAATATCTATTGATGGACAAATCCAAAGTTAGTAGCATACATAATTGGTTATCATAATACCAAAAAAGCCTCTGAGGATTTTCCCTGGGGCTAATAATACAAGTCATTCAAAAAGACATTTCAAACATTTTTCTTTCCTTTGGAGGTTGTTGAGCCATCAAGTGTGCTATTGGGCCACAATTGTGCTAGTGCATCTTTTGGCTCCTCCTGAATGATAAGACAACCATAAGAACTCAAAGTTTTCTATGGTTGTGCCTTATTAACTACTCCACTCACTTGACATTTCAGTTGCATATCATCAATCATGTGACTTAGTTAGCGATGAATCCACAGTAAAAACCATTTTTCGTCAACGTTTCAAATCTCAACCAGGATCCATCATCAAGACTTCTTGAATGCTTGATAGTAGAAGAGCTTAATTGAGGGATTAAATAGTAATGAGGAGAATAGAATTTGGTTTTGGGATGAGATGAATATTGGCCTTGTTTCAATAATATTAATTTTTTTTGATTAATTATGGATGAGTTAATTAATTGATTTAAATTATTATTATAATTAAGTTTAGTTAACTACTTTTAATATTAATAATAACTAATTAATTTTAATTTTAATATAATAATCTTTATTATAAACATTTAGTGATTATTATACTAATACTACATATAAATATTTGAATTTTAATATATGTTAGTATAATATAATATTATTAATTATAAAATAGTATGTGAAATAATCATTATTAGTATAAATTGGTATTTAATGAATAATAATCTTTAGTATATTGTATTAATATTTAATATATAATATATATAATATATGTTAGTATAATATTTATTATTAATATATATTGGTGTTTAATCAATAGAAATATTAATGTATTGTATATTAAAAATCAATATTAATAATTGATAATCATAATAATTAATAATTAATAATTAATAATTAATAATAATAGTTGATAATTCATGTAAGTGTTTAATTTTTATAAATAAATAGCTTAACTAATAAATATTTCTATTTTGATGAATAATTACTAATTTATTAATAGCTTTTAATTAATACATCATAATAATGATTTATAATAATAGTTAATGATAAGGTAATAGCTATTCTCATAATTACTAATGTAAATATTGTAATTAACTACTAGTTATTATTATTATTATCATAATTAAATTATTATAGCAATGCTACTAACTACTAAATATTAGAAAGGGAGAGGGAAATCTACCACTAAATGTTAGGCTTAAGATGTACTGTTTACCTTAATTTCTCAAATTAGGGAAGCCAGCTTCCACTAATCTCCATACCATTGTCTCTGTTTAGATTATGTGGATGTTTCATAATTTCAAGAGCTTCTCTAATCTTTTTTCTATGATGTCGTTCTTCCCTTGTAACAATTGAAGCGCTTTCCAAATAGACATGGTGCTTTTTTTTTAGGAGTGTTCTGCCAAGGCTGTGGTACGAGACCTTTCATTCCTAATATCAGCTCCATGTTCCTTGAGTCTTGTATGCAGGGAGCATTAAAACTTGATAAAAGTTGCTTGCATTATGCGTCTTCCTGGCATGAATTTCCTTGTTATGCGCAGTACCTTTATCCAAATCCATTGTTCTAACTTTCACTCTGTCTGATGATGAAGAACAACGACTTAGAATGTTCTCATCTGCGTTTATTCTCATGGAGCCTGATCCTTCTGTGTTTGTTGAATTTTGAATGGCATTGTTCAGTTTTTCACATTTAAATAAATTGGAAAATTTCTTGTGCTATCTTTTATGAGCAATGTGTCCTTGTTTAATGGCTTTCAGAGCAGCCCTGGCATCAATAATAGACCAGAGATCTTTGTTGATATTGCTGGTTAGTTTTAGGTGCTGAGAACGCTGAGCATCCAAGATTATCCAAAGAAGCCCTAACCCTCTTAATTTATGCCTGAAATAGAGAAATGCTTAGTTAAAAAAATGCCTTGCTATTAAATTTCTTATGTAGTCTATGATTAATTTGTGTAAATGGGGAAATGAGATTATTGTCACGATAATTCTTAAGAAATTACAGGTCCGCAACTCTTCTTTCTATCTTCACTCTAATTTTTTCGAGTAAAATGATTTCACTCCATGTATCCCCTCCGTATGGGGAAATGGTTATAGATCTAAGACTTGTGGTTAATATCTTTTGACTTAGTTACCAGAGAATCCATAGTAAAAACCATTCTTCGTCAACATTTCAAATCCCAACCAGGATCCATCATCAAGACTTCTTGAATGCTTGATAGTATAAGAGATTAATTGAGGGATTTAATAGTAATGAGGAAAGTAGAATTTGGTTTTGGGATGAGATGAATGTCGACCTTGCTTCAATAATATTAATTTTCGATTAGTTATTTTCGATTAATTATTGATGAGTTAATTAATTGATTTTAAATTATTAGAAATTATTATTATGTCAATTATTATTATAATTAAGTTTAATTAATTATTTTAATATTTAATATTAATTATTTTAATTTAAAATAATAATATTATATTATTAAATATTTAGTGATTATTATACTAACACTACAAATAAGGATTTGATTTTTAATATATGTTTGTATAATATAATATTATTAATTATAAAATAGTATGTAAATAATCATTATTAGTATAAATTGGTATTTAATGAATAGTAATCTTTAGTATATTGTATTAATATTTAATATTTAAAATATATAATATATGTTAGTATAGTATTTATTATAAAATAGTATGTGAAATATTTATTAATAATATATATTGGTATTTAATGAATAGTAATATTAGTATATTGTATATTAAATACATGAAAATAATATTATATTAATAATTAATTAATAATTAAAGTATTACAGAATAATAACGGATAATTCAAGTCAAGACTTGATAATTAATAATAATAACTAAAATAGTAATCATAATAATTAATAATTGATAATTCATGTCAAGTGTTTAATCTTTATAAATAAATAGCTTAAATAATTAATATATTTTATTTTTATGAATAGTTTAACTAATTAATAGATTTATTAATATCTTTTAATTAATACATCATAATAATGATTTATAATAATAGTTAATGATAAGGTAATAACTATTATCATAATTACTAATGTAAATATTGTAATTAAGTACTAGTTATTATTATTATTATCATAATTAAATTATTATAGCAATGCTATTAACTACCAAATATTAGAAAGGGAGAGGAAAATCTACCACTAAATGTTAGGCTTAAGATGTACTATTCACCTTAATTTCTCCGATTAGGGAAGCCAACTTCCACTAATCTCCATACCATTGTCTCTGTTTAGATTATGCGGTTGTTTCATAATTTCAAGAGCTTCTCTAATCTTTCGTCTATGATGTTGTTCTTCCCTTGTAACAACTGAGGTGCTTTCCAAACAGACATGGTGCTTTGTTTTTTAGGAGTGTTCTGCCAAGGTTGAGGTACGAGATCTTTCATTCCTAATATCAGCTCCATGTTCCTTGAGTCTTGTATGCAAGGAGCATTAAAACTTGATAAAAGCTGCTTGCATTATGCATCTTCCTGGGATGAATTTCCTTGTTATGCACAGTACCTTTATCCAAATCCATTGTTCTAACTTTCACTCTGTTTGATGATGAAGAACAACGACTTAGAATGTTCTCATCTGCTTTTATTCTCATGGAGCCTGATCCTTCTGGGTTTGTCGAATTTTCAATGGCAATGTTTAGTTTTTCACATTTAAATAAATTGGACAATTTCTTGTATTATCTTTTCTAAGCAATGTGTCCTTCATTAATGGCTTTCAGAGTAGCCCTGGCATCAATAACAGACTAGAGATCTTTTTTGATGTTTCTTGCTAGTTTTAGGTGTGCCGAGAACGCTAAGGATCCAAGATTATCCAAAGAAGGCCTAACCCTCTTAATTTCTGCCCGAATTATAGAAATGCTTAGTTGAAAAAATGCCTTGCTATTAAATTTGTTATGTAGTCTATGATTAATTTATGCAAATGGAGGAATGATATTATTATATTAAAATTAAAATTAATTAATTATTAATAATATTAAAAATAATTAATTAAACTTAATGATAATAATAATTAACATAATAATAATTTATAATAATTTAAAATCAATTAAATAACTCATCAAAAATTAATATTATTGAAACAAGGCCAACATTCATCTCATCCCAAAACCAAATTCTACTCTACTCATTACTATTTAATCCCTCAATTAAGCTCTTCTACTATCAAGCATTCAAGAAGTCCCGATGATGTATCCTAGTTGGGATTTTAAACATTAATGAAAAATGGTTTTTTACTATGGATTCTGCAGTGAATAAGTCAAAAGATATAAACCACAGGTGTCTTAAATCCAGAAACATCAATCATGATCGAAGGGGAAGGGCCTATGTGAGGCAGGTGAGATTGAAAGGGAGTCTATGCCATCTTGGGAGCTAGTGCGAGAATGGGAGAATGGGATAGGAGAGAAGGAGATGTCAAAGGAGTGGATAAGGTCCTATAGAGGTTCGTGGAGACTATGAATTCATTAGAATTAACAACCTTCTTTATGGAAGCTTATTTGAATTATTGTTGCTTCCATAGCTGTCTGGCTAGTGAACTTTTGAGGCCCAATACCCACCACCTAGATTCCTTAATTCATCAGCTTCCATGGAGGATACATTGTGTGGTATGCTTTCATGAATATTTGGAATGAAGACATTAGATTTCTTCATTAAAATCTACAACATGGGGATGACGCTCACGACCACATCCATCACCTCCATTACTTACACATCGACTCTCCTGAACCATAGTAGTAGGTGGGAGAATGAGGAGGAGGAATTTAGAATCACGAGGGAATTATAGCTTTTCTTCTGAAAGGAAATAAGAGTATGATAGGCTGAGTGATGAATCATCAATGAGTTGGGTGACAAAAGAAATAAGAAATATTTAGACAGACATAATATTTTCCATCGCCAAGTAAGTGAATGAGGCATTAAAGTTAAGTACAAAGAGATTTTACAGAGGATATGGAGCAGTGGATTAGACATCATGAAAATTAATGGATTAGCATACTGACTCGACATATTAAAGTTGGATGAGAGCCATTTTCCGTGTGAATGCATGGTGATGATAAATTCATTCAAGAAAACCATAAATTTCCACCCAAATTTGGGGGAACTTTATACCAACATAACATTTATATTATAGAGAGAAAAAAATTGAATTTAAAATATTTTTTCCTTTGTTAACTTTTTTTTTCCACTCAGTAATATCAAGGATACGTTAAATTTCTTTAATACTTAATGAAATTTCATACCAAACATTTAGAAAATATTGATGGGAAGAAGAAATTGAGTCTAAATAATAAATAAATAAAGTGAAGGATATTTCTCATTTAATTAATTTGTTCTTTCTAATTCAATGACAACACAAAGATGTATAATTCTCTCAATATTTGATATGAATTAGAATTTAAAATACATTAACAAAAAGGCAATATTGGCAAGTATGTATTTTGTATATAAAAGAATTGAAAAAATTATAACAAATGATTCAAAAGTTTTAACGTTGTCTATGTCAAAATGAAGGTGATGTGTAATTTTTTCCTTATTTATCTTGGAGTTGACATATGGCACGAATGTTTGTGTCTATGTGTCTATGTCTTAGTAGTGTAGATAGATATCCAAATTTCAACTATCTATATATTATATTGGTGAACGAAAAAAAATATTATGATTAAAACATTTTAGTGGTACGTGGCTAAAAATGAAAGAGATATCCAGTTCTTTTTTCATTTAGTTTGGAGGTGATGTATTGAAAGAATTAACTTAGAATATTAATTTACAAGTAATTATTTCAAACATTTTGGTAAGTTAATAAACTTAAATGAAAAATAATTAACATGTGATTAATTAAATTATATATATCTATATATCTATATATATATTATAAAGTTAAGATAACATGAAGGTTAAAGTTTACCTTGATGAGTGTGGCCAAACATGGTGGATCAATGGGGGCAGGGGCCATAGGCAAGTTGCATAGGACACCCAAAAGATTCTAGAGACATGTAAATGAGATTATTGCCTGAATGATTGTTTTTTTCAAAAGCTGACTTTTCTAGATACGGGAGTTTGGGAATGTGGTAGGGAAATTTTAACTATGCATAGACCGCTAACCTATACATGCTGATTCGAGTGGTTTCTTTAGAGTGAAAGGATAATACGAGCTGGAGGGGCTTGTGCTTTGGCCACTATGGTGTCCTAACTTGCACGGTTTTTTACCTCATTGAGCTGAATGGTGGTCAACTATCCTTTGGATGGTGAGATGTGGTGCAGACAAGAGAACTACTAAATTTTCTTGATGTAGGAGTTAAATTGGGGTGGTTTTTTTATATTCCTTGTTTCGTAAGAAATATGGCTCTACCTCTAGGCCTTAAGAGTTCCTTTGTAAATGGAATTTTTGATGTGGTAGTCATCTGTTCTTTTTGGGTTTCCTCATCTTTATGCTTTCAAGAATTTTTCATGGTCCCTGTCATGATTCACCTTTAGTGGTATTTGTTGCACGTATCTATCACCAAATTTTCTTGGGGTTGAGAGATGTAGTTTGAGGTCTCGGGCTCACTGCCTCTTTCCTTGGTTTCTTGGGGTACTCTACTCAAGAGGAAATATTGTAATCGTGGGGGTGCTTCTTTAGTGATAATTGTGGAAGAATATGTAATTTCTTACAACATTTATCTTGTTGAGCTTTGAAGCGGGATTTGATTACCAATCTACAATATTTTAGTGGTTGAATTAAATTGTTCTTTCTGTTTTGGACTATATAGTGGAATTCTTAGATGAAGGGGGCATTTCATGTGAGGTGGGTGACCTCACAAAGTCCTCGTTGGCCATTGTAGGTGAGTAGGAGAAGTGGAGGGTGATGGGGGTGTTGAGGTTATTTATGAGGGTGAATTGGTCCAGGAATATGTTTCATCACCTAGCCATGTGGAAGCACCACCATCTTTATAATGTTTATATAGGAAATTGCAGAGTCTTCCCGCATTGCTGGTGGAGCTCATGAAGTAGAGATATGATGACTCAAATGAGGTGATAACATTCATGATTGACTAAAAACATAATAAACAAAAAATTCTGGACAAGACTAATATTGACTAATATGTGACTACATCATATTGAGGTTCAAATTAACCACCTAGAGATTCATGTTTATGGGGCCCCTAGACCCTCAAACATTTTTAATTCTTTATTTGAACTGGAACCCCATGATAAAATTTGATGGAATTTCTTTTCATATGTGTTATATGTGTGGTTTGGATGCTTTGTGCATTTGTTTTATGGACACAATATAAATTTTGGCACTTTAGTATCACCTTTTGTAGCTTTCTCCTAGTTAATAAATTTGGTTGAATGAGGTCGGGGAGAAGCATATCTCAAAAAAATTGTTTTGTATTTCAAAGAACTAATAGAATCTATTTGATCGAAAAAAATATGAAGGGTAAATTTCCAGAATGGGTTATAACCGTAGCTTTAAAAAGGTGGTTAGATTCATCTGTTTCACATGTCATCTCATCATATATTTCCATTCAAAATCTTATGTTGCTCCTTGTTGGAGTTACATTTTGGATGTTTTGATAAAAGTATAAATAGTTGGAGCCTTTAGTGATTAAAGAGTGACAAAGTGTATTTGAATATCATTTACGACACTCTGTAGTACTTTATTTTGTCACATTTTGCAATACTTTATTTGAATTTTTTTACCCCCAATGTTGCTTAGTATTTTATATGAATTTTATGGCTGTTATTTTTTGTCTTCTGGTATCACTTTTTGTTACTTTAAATAATTTATGAAAATGTTCCAATTCACATCATAGAAGTAGTGATATTGGATTATTCCACAACACATATAATATAATAATCTATTATAACATTTATGAGAAAAGAATTATTATATTCCATGTCTTGGTCCATTTCTCAGGAAAATAGTGTCTCACCCATAGTTTTCCAAGTGATCTATAATAATATCATTTAGATGTGCATGATAGTAACATGTCAATTGAATAAGTGATTATACTCTCCATATAAATTTGCAATTTATTTATACCTTATTGATTGTGGATATTATTCTTCTTCAATATAATAATTTATTATATGCTGCATATAGATTTACATTTACTTCTCAATTCAATAATAATTTTTTTTTTAATATGACAAAAAAAAGATTTATTTTAATAATTATATTTGAGATCATTTTTAACCTTATCTTATTCAAAATTTAATCATAAACCAAAAGAATCAAATTTTAAATTATTAAATTTATATAACATGAATTTAATTTCTTTTTTAAACTAAATTTATGAAACAAGAAAAAACTATTTTAATATCATATCTAATATTTTAGGTATTTTTATTGTTTTACATTTAAATCCATCATAGTCTATTAATTCCATCTCTAAATTCCTAAGTACTTTTTTTAGGCATTTAATTCTATAATTATTAAAATATATTTTTTAACAGTCAATGAATTTATGAGCATGTCATCATATTGTTTTTCCTTATTTATTTTAAACATATACCATGTTTTTTTCTATATTTTATTTCTTTATTTATATTTTTGGGATTTTGTTATAATTTTATACCTTTTAAACATAAAATTTTATTTAATTGCAACTTTTTTTTCGATTTATTTAAATAGTTTAAATAAAACAAATAATTATAACAAAGTCAATAGTATTTTTTCATTTTAATTACACTAAATGCACACATATATTTAGTTAAATTTTCAAATGAACTCAAAAAGGCATCAAGATGTGAGGTAAGGGCTAATGAGTGCTCCATATTATCACGTACAAGCCATCAAAGGTATATTCATGACCGAAAAGTGCCCTACATCACCCTTAGAAGAGGAAAACGGCTTATGTGGAATTAACTTGCTCAAGTGTTGGCACTCGAATGTGATGTACAAGTCCTATCTTGTAATATTAAGGATGACCATTTTCATCTATTAGGTGGTGACGAGCCTCATCATTAGGTAACTCTATGGACCATCATACACCTCCAAGATTATTTAAATAAACTCTTCTCAGAATTCCGTACACATTTTGATTATATTTTGCTTAATGAGATGAGTAAAAGTGAGAATTATGTCTAGTCGACTAATGTTTTTGAGAGAAAATCATGGCAATTTTGGCTAATTAACCGCAAAAATTCGAATCAGACAAGGAGGAGATATTGTAGGGCATAGATCCTCCTCATTTAATCCTCACTCATTTGAATATTCCTCCATCAAATCACACTAGCTTGGGGTTGCAAATAGTCGAGTCTTGAAGATCAAAAGGCAGCCAAGCCAGTGATAGTGAAAGAACCAATTCATATTGATTTTGGGAGCCGAGACTCCCTAGCTTTAAGGAAGTTGGTCGAGACTTCAGTTGTATAAATAAAGAGGCCTAGAGCCTCATTAGGATTTAGAGTTTTGATGTAAAAGCACTAGGCATTTTCGAGTTTGAGACTTGTGGAAGACATTGTTGTGTAATTTTCCGATATCATAATGAGAATGAGAATTTCCTTGATCTAGCACTCAGTTGACTCAGCTGAAGCATTTCCTCCTCCTCCTACTCCTCCACCTCCACCTCCACCCCCTCCTCCATCTCCATCTCCACCTCCAACTCCACCACCACCACCTCCAACACCTCCTCCTCCACCACCATCTGCACCTCCACCTCAACCTCCACCCCCTACTCCACATCCACCACCTCGACCTCCAACTCCTCCTCCTCCTCCTCCTCTACTTCCACCTCCTTGACCACCTCCTCCTCCTCCACATCCTCCTCTATCACCTACTCTTCCAGCACCTCCCGTTCCTCCACCAAGACCTCCACCTCCTCCACCACCTCCGCCTATGCCTCCTCTTACTCGTAGTCGTCCTCCTCCACCTCCACCTCCACCTCCACCTCCTCGACCAACACCTCCTCCTCCTTCGCTTCCTCCTCATCCTCCTCCACCACCTATTATTCCTATGCCTCCAACTCCTCCACCACCTCCGCCTCTGCTTCTACCTCCTCCTCTTCCTCCACCTACACCTCCTCTTCGTCCTCCACCTCAACATCCACCTCCACCTCCACCTCCACCTCCTCTTCGTCAACCTCCATGTCCTCCTCGACAACCTCACCTCAACCTCCATGTCCTCCACCTCAACCCCACCTACATCTCCATCTCCACCTCCACCTCCATCTCCACTTCCGCCACCTTCCTCCTCCACCAACTCCACCTCAACCTCCACCACCTCCTCTTCCTCCTCCTTAACTACATCGACCTCCACCTTCTCTGCCACCTCCAACCTCGACCTCAACTCTGTCCACCGCTACCAACACCCCGCCCACCACCTCATCCTCCTGCTTCACCACCTCCTCCACCTCTACCTTCGCCTCTACCTCCTCTACCTCTACCTCCACATCCACCTCTACCTCCACATCCACCTCCACCTCCAACCCCACTTCCACATCCTCCTCAACCAATTCCACCTTCACCACCTCCCCCTCGTCGACCTCCTCCTCCTCCCCTTATTCCTCCTCCTCATCCCCCTTGTCCTCCTCCACATCCTCCTCCAACATCTCCACCTCCTCTACCACCTCTACCACCTCCTCTACCGCCTCTACCACCTTCGCCTCAACCTAAGCCCCCTCCACCATCACTTCCTCCACCTCCACCAAAGCCTCAATGACCTCTTCCTCCTCCACAACCTCGACCTCCTCCACCACCTCCACCTCCACCTCCTCCATCGCTTCCTTCTCATCCTCCCCTTTCAACTACTACACATCCTCCTCCAGCATCTCCGCTTCCTCCACCTCCACCTCCTCTACCACCTCTGCCTCCTCCACCTCCGTCATCTCCACCATCACCTCCTCCACCTCCACCTCCACCTCCACTTCCTCCTCCTACACCTCAACCTCCACCTCTACCTGCATCTCAACCACCTCTTCCTCCTCCTCATCCTACTCGCCCAGCTCCATCGCCTCCTCCTCTACCACCATCGCCACGTCCTCCTCTACCTCCTCCTCCACCACATCCACCTCCTGCTACACCGGCACCTCCTCCACCTCCACTGCGACACCCTCCATCACCTTCCTCCTCCACCCCCACCTTCCCTACCCTCCACCTCCTCCTCCTTCTCCTTCTCCTCCTCGTCCACCTCCACGTCCTCCTCATGCTCCTCCCCCTCCTCATCGTCCTCCCCCAACTCCACCTCCTCTACCACCACCACCACCTCCTCCTTCTCCTCCTCCTCCTCTTCCTCTGTCTCCACCACTTCCTCCACCACCTCTTCCACCTTCACTTCCTCCTCCTCCTCGTCCACCACCACCTCCTCTACATCCACTTCCACCTCCTGATCCATAGTCTTCACTTCCTCATCCTACTCCTCCTCCGCCTCCGAGTACACCACAACCACCTCATGCTGCTCCTCCTCCTTGTCCACCACCACTTGCTCCTCCACCTCGTCTTCGTCTGCCTCTTCCTTTGCCTCCTCCACCTCCTCTGAAAACTTAAAAAAAAACAAAAAAGGTTAAAATTTCATATCATTTCATTCTCTCTATTTAGAATACTTAGTGAGTCATTATTTCCTCCTCCTCTTCCTAAGAAAACTAAAAATAAACAAATTAATATTGCATATCATTTCATTCTCTTCATTTATAATACTTATTTGTTCATTCTTTACCATGATAATTCAGATATCAATATATACATGATAATGTAACAAATAATATGTAAGAAAAATTACAATATAAATAAGTAATTATCAAAACAACAATTTAATTAATAAAAATTTGTAAGATTTATATAAATAATATGGAACGCGGTTGAAAGAGATCGCAAGGAAGTCAATGTTTATTCTTAATGGCCAAGACTATTTAAAATCAATAAACTAATTATATAAAATCTTTAAAAATATAAAATAAAGAACAATCACCGTGATCATAAACATAGATTCTGGAAACCCCTAAATATAAGTATACCACAAACACAACAATACTTCAGAAAATGTTCGCAATATTATAATCTCGCACATTTGCTTTGAAATGGAACTACAATAATGTTCCTCGTCGTTGGCCCAAATCAGGTTAGGGTGGCAGAAACACAAGGTTACAAAAACAGCAGTACGTCCGTATGTATTGGTTCACTAAGAATAGTTGCAGAAAAAGAATTATAAACAAGTATTCAAATTATCCATAAGTGCAGAAAACAAGGCTGGAAGAAGAGGCAGGGTTTGGAATGTTCCGTAAACAAGAAGCTCATTTTTAATGTTTAAAGTTCATAGGCCCTTGAATGCAATAAAAATTAATGGGATAGTGCATCGGCGTCTTTCCGAATAGATTCCGAAAGGGATGGCTCGGGAAGGAAACCTCACAATTATAGATTAAACAAATGGGCCAAAATGTGATTTGAAAAAGGATGAATAGATCCATTATTTGTTTGGTTAGGTAGTACAGATTGTGTGGCAAGGATGGATTGCTTTTAATTGGCTGGGGTTCATAGGTCCTTGAATGCAAGAAAAATTCAAACCGGATAACTTGACAATGACGGATAACTAATTGTAGCTATTCAGCTCTGTGTTTATATCTCAGAAGCAAATTTAGTTGGCTAGGGTTCATAGTTCGTTGAAGGATGGGTTGTGTCTTATACAGAGTCGGCGCTAAGTTATTTGTAAAAATTGAAACTATATATTTTCCAAAACAAACAGTAATGGGATAGTGCATCGGCGTCTTTCCGAATAGATTCATAGATAGTCAACTGGAAAGGGATGACATGGGAAGGAAATCTCACACTAAAATTCAACAAATGGGCTCAAATGTCATTTGAAAAAGGATGAATGTCAGACCCATTATTGTGGTTAGGTAGTACAGATTTTGTGGCATTGATGGATTGCTTTCAATTTGCCTACCCTTCAGATTTGGGTGATATTAGATTTCGCTGAACTTGATCCCCTGGTAAGAAATAGAAATAGATATAGAAATAGAAATAAAAACGATGGAACAATCTCTTAGTCCGTAGAGGATTTGTTTTCTATACAGTCAAATCGCGAAAATCTGGGTTGCACAGCTGGAGGAAGGATTTGATCTCCTGCGGGCTTCACTGGAAACTAGACGATTTAAATGAAGATGGAAGTTTATCTCCTCCGAAGATGAGATGAGATGAGGTCCAAACATTGCCACTGTTTTACATGGTGGGCCACCATACAGCTAGTGCAGTTTCCTTGAAATCTATCGAAAATGGCAATGAAGGATAGTCTTCAGGTTGGTTGAAATTGTCTCAAGAACTCAATGGATTTTACCCTAATATGGAAAAATGAGTTTATACTTTTGGAAGCCGAACCTAAGGGAAAACCTCAAAATTTTGCAGGTCATTTTTCTTGCAACCAACCAACACAAATTTGAAAGCCAAGATAGAAATGAAACCTAGATCGAACATGATAAACTAATTATCAAAATCAACTAAACTAAGGCGAAGGAGGTTAAAGTAGTTAAAGAAAATGAAATAGTGAGTTTATGAGAACAACAAATTACATTAACACAGAGGAAGGAAATAAACAGAGTACCTGAAACCAATTTGGAATAGTCAAAGAAAATAGCACAAGGTGAAGGACGGTTTGCGTAGCAGCAGCAACAAGAGAGCATTGTAATATAACAACTCTCCCCTTAGCGGTTGGTGGTTCCTGTGCATCAAATCATAAATGAATTTACTTCGATATATATATACAAAGGGACAGAGCGTATAACCGAATCAAGAAATAGCAGAGAATCAAGAAATAGCAGAGGATCAAGAAAAGTTCCCGACCAAATCCACTGTGCTCATCGACAGAAAGAGAATTCATCGAAATTGCATCCAACAGAGATCCATTGTCATCCTCTTCTGTCAACATACAAATTTTATACATTAACCTAAAAGACACAAGAACCAGACACCCAAATGGAGGCTCTTCCCAGAAAACATATCACAAACTAAATTTATTTGTACCTCTTCCGCTTTCTTTTCTTTTTACAGATAAGCGGATATACATAACTGTTTTCTTTACTTTTTACAGATCAGCGGATATTTCGGCTTTCTTTGGCTTTTTACTGATCGGATATTTCGGCTTTCTTTATTTGGCTTTCGACATATCAACGGATATACTTTAGACAATACCGCTTTCACTCCGGCTTCTCAGGGGTTTCCGACAAACTCATGCATCATAGTTATTTCTATTTTAGGGAGGTCTCCCACTCCCACTTTTGCGATGGAATTTTTTTTCAGCCTAACTCGTTTTTATTGTAAATTAAATAATTAACTCTAGGTCAAAAAAATTAACTAACGGTAAATTTCCTTGAGTTTTTTGTTTTTTAATTATTATTATTAATATGGCTTTGTAAAGTAAGAATTTATAAATTAAAATATATTTTTAAAATAATAATTTGTAAATTAAAACATATTTAAAAAAAGTTATGGAAAAGTTAAAACAAAAAATCATATAGGGTAATTTTGTTTGCATTTCATACACAGCTCCAAAAAAAGTTAAGTGATAAGGTTTACATAATTTTATCCTAACATTTTATGTTTCACTGACATAATGATTATATATTCACAAAAATAGTTAAATGAAAACATTTCATTTTAATTTTACATCTTAGTTATGTTAAAATTTAAAAATATGTATAAATATTTCATATTAATAACATAATATTTATTTTTACATTTAAATTGTTTTTTTAAGAAAATCAAATTTTCATATGATTTTCTTTATTTTAAAAATGATAAATGATAATCGTGAAAGTTTGAAATATGTATTTAATGTTGAATAGTGAATTATTATTTATAGTTTTATGAATTAATATTTACTTATATTTAGTTTCTTTTATACACAAGAAGTATTTATTACATAAGATTAATTTAAGGGTTTTTATGTTACATCAAATCTTTTATGGACAATAATTAAAATTTAAGATATAATATTTAAATAAATATTAGCAATAATAAGAAAAAATGAATGATGATTATAAAAAGACTATGAAGCCTTACTAACCAGTACCACCATCAATGTAATTACTTGTGATGTGGCTTTCCATGAATAATGACAAGTAACTCCGAATTAAGAGATAGCAATATGTGGTGGCTATATGTAATCTTAGTTTAACAGCTAAAATATAATAACTTTTCCCACTGTTTAAAAAAAATTTAAATAATCCTTTTTAATAATCCTTTAATATCAATGTTTTAATAATAACCTTTTTTATACTTTATGTTTATTTTACTTATAAATATATTAAAATATGTTATAAATTAATTTAGATTATCATTTTTTTTGGTTGTTTTCTTTTAAATTAGATAACAATTTTTAAGTAAGATTGACATTTCTTGTACTTTAAAATGAATCTTTGAACATATAAATGAATTAAAACCTCTTGTATTCTATAAAATCTCTATTATATTTCAAGCAAAACTGACTTTAAAAAATGCTAAAAGCTTCTTTGGCTTACTGTTTCCTCCATAACTATCGAGCTAGTAAACTTTTGAGGCCCAATGCCCACCACCTATGTTCCTTAATTCATCAGCTTCCATGGAGGATACATTGTGTGGTATGCCTTCATGAATATTTGGAATGAAGACATTAGATTTTTTCGTCAAAATCTATAGCATGGGAATGACAATCACGACTACATCCATCGCCTTCATTGCTTACACATCTTCTCCCTTGAACCATAGTATTAAGTGGGAGAATGAGGAGGAGGAATTTAGAATCACTAAGGGCATTGTAGCTTTTCTTTTTGGAAGGAAATAACAGTATGACAGGGTGAGTGATGAATCATGAACAAGTTGGGTGACAAAAGAGCCAAGAAATATTTAGACATACATAATGTTTTCCATCGCCAAGCAAGTGAATGAGGCATTATTGTTAAGTACAAGGAGATCACACAGAGGATATCGAGCAGTGGATTAGGCAACATGGAAATTGATGGATTAGCTTACTGAGTGGGCATATTAAAGTTGGATGAGAGCCACTCTCTGTGTGAATGCATGGTGATGATAAATGCATTTAGGACAACCATCAATTGCCACCCAAATTAGTGGGAATTTTATATCAACTTAACATTTATAAAGAGAAAAAAATTGAATTTAAAATATTTTTTCCTTTGTTAAACTTTTTTTTTCCACTCAGTAATATCAAGGAGATGTTAAATTTCCTTAATAATTAATAAAATTTCATACTAGACATTTAGAAAATATTGATGGCAAGAAGAAATTCAGTGTAAACAATCAATAAATAAAGTGAAGGATAATTTTCATTTAATTAATTTTTGCTTTCTAATTCAATGGCATCATGGAGATGTATAATTCCTTCAATATTTGATATGAATTAGAATTTAAAATACATTAACAAAAAGGGAAGATTGGCAAGTATGTATTTTGTATATAAAGGAATTGAGAAAATTATAAATAATGATTCAAAGCTTTTAATGGCGCCTATCTCAGAATGATGGAGATTTGTAATTTTTTCCATATTTATCTTGGAGTTGACATATGACACGAAGGTGTGTGTCTGTGTGTCTATGTTGTAGTAGCATAGATAAATATCAAGATCTCAAATATATATATATATATATATATATATATATATATATATATATATATATATATATATACTAATAATATATATATAATTGAATAAAAAGAAAATTATTGATTAAAACATTTTAGTGTGTGTAACTCAAAATGAAAGGGATATCCAGTTCTTTTTTCATTTTAGTTTGGAGTTGACGCATGGAAGGGAATTATATATTGACTACTATTATATACTATTATATATATATTATAATATTAAAATAACATGAAGGTTAATGTTTACCTTGATGAGTGTGGCCAAACATGGGGAATCGATGGGGCCAGGGGCCATAGAAAAGTTGCATAGGACACCCAAAAGATTCTACAAACATGTGAATGATATTATTGCCTGAGCAATTCTTTTTTCTCCAAAGTTGATTTTTATAGATATTAGAGTTTGGGAATGTGGTAGGGGGATGTTGACTATGCATAGACCACTAACCTATGCATGGTAATTTGAGTGGTTTCTTTAGAGTGAAAGGGTAATGCAAGCTACAAGGGCTTGTGCTTTGGTCTCTATGGTGTGCTAATCTGCACAGTTGAAGGGTGGTGAACTATCCTTTGGATGGCGAGACATGGTGCGGATAAGAGAATTACTAAATTTTCTTGTCGCAACAGTTAAAATGGGGTGGTTTTATTCTCTTCCTTGTTTAGTAAGAAATATGGTTATGCCTCTAGGCCCTAGTAGCTCCTTTGTAAATGGAATTTTGGATGTGGTGGTCATCTGTTCCTTTTGGGTTTTGTCATCTTTATGCTTTCAAGAATTTGTCGTGGTCCCAGTCGTCTTTAGCTGTATTTGTTGCACGTATCTATCTCCAAATTTTCTTAGGGTTGAGAGATGTAGTTTGAGGTCCCAGGCTTACTAGTTCTGTCCTTGGTTACTTGTTGTACTCTATTCAAGAGGAAGTATTGTAATCACGGGGGTGCTTCTTTAGTGATAATTGTGCAAGAATATGTAATTTTTGACAGTTTTTATCTTGTTGAGTTTTGAAGTGTGTTTTAATTACCAAGATACAACATTTGGGTGGTTGAATTAAATTGGTCTTTCTGTTCTAGATTATATAGTGGAATTCTTAGACGAAGGGGGCATGTTGTGCAAGTTGGGTGACCTGAGGAAGTCCTAGTTGGCCATTGCAGGCACATAGGAGAAGTGGAGGCTGATGGGGGTGTTGAGGATATTCATGAGGGTGAATTGGCTCATCAACATGTTTCATCACCTAGCCATGAGGAAGCACCACCATCTTTAGAATGTTTGTATAGGTAGTTGCAGAGTCTTACCACACTGCTGGAGGAGCTACGGAATCAAAAACATGTTTATATAACATGACTTTAATTTTCCTTTTAACACTGAATTTATGAAACAACAAAAAAATATTTTAATATCATATCTAATTCTTTAGGTATTTTTATTGTTTTACATTTAAATCCATCATAATCTCTTAATGCCATCTCTAAATTCTTAAGTAATTATTAATATATATTTTTCAACAATAAATGAATTTATTACCATGTCATCATATTATTTTTCTTTATTTATTTTAAACATATACCATGCTTTTTTCTATC
>APFE031581954.1:0-18101 GCA_000404065.3 Pinus taeda
TTATATTATAATGTTGTTAAAGTGAGATTCATTACTTGAGTGACTCAAATTATATGTTGTTCCATTGGTATTGGGAATCATTATATGAGAACCCATTAACTACAATTATTCAACAATAATATCCAAAGGTCATTCTGTACAAGAATAATGATTGTCTAGTATGATGTATAATGAGGATAAGGTTGAGGAAATGAATGAGGAGAAATCATATTCAAGGGGCAGTGTGGATGAAAGTTGTACTGTAGAAAAAGAAAATACAACAGTGTGGACAAATATGGACAAATTCTAATGAAGAACATGCAACATCATCCAACTTTGATGAAAACACAAAGTGTGAATAGTTCGAGCTATTTGATTTCACACTTATTGCATATTCAACTGGTGGATGTGTATCTTCTTGTATTGATAATATGGAAGATCAAGATTATATACAACAATGTACACACACTTTTACCTTAAGGAAAAGTGTTGGGAAAAAGGCCCTCAAGGAAAACTCCGCTGAGGCAAGTATCAAGTTAGTGGGCAAAAACTATTGTAAAGATGCTAGCATTCAATTATCCAAGGGTTATTTTTGGATGCCCTCACAAGAGCTAAAGATTGTATCCCACTATCCAAAGGATCTTCTCTCAACTAAACAGGGTATGCTAATAAATGCTTATGGGAAAAAGGCACAACACATTTATCATTGGTTGGGAGTTTATCCATATTGCCCATGATGTAAATAGTTATAATGTCATTTTGAGTAGATTTTTGGCACACCCTTAATATGGTATCATTATTGAATGGGGGCTAGAAATCTAAAATGTTATCCATTGAATTAGATATAGGATTATATTTGTCTAGATGGGAAGGTTGATATAGTTTGAGCTTGTAGGAGTTAATTATTGGAAAATATCTTATTGCAGAGGAAGCTTTGGGTTGAATGAAATTTCATGAACCTACTGTAGAATATGTGAGCTAAATTTTTTATTTTTAATATATTTCTACCTTATACTTTTCTTATGACAGATGGCATATGATATGTAGGAAGCTTTTCACACTATAGAAGATATTCATGGCCTTCTGTATGGTCAAGAAGATTCCTAAACCTCAAATGAGGACAATCTGCTATTCAAAGTTAAAAAAGATATTTTGGATATTAGAAAGTCATTTTTATCATGCTTATGCATGGTACAAGCTCTATATCCTCTAGAAAAGCTACAATAAATACTTAGCATAGAAGGATTTGTAGCTGATGGCATCATCTGGATTGTTGGCTGCCATTATGAAATGGGATGAGGGAAATGTGGAGAAAAATCATATTCTAGAAACCATTTATCTTTCATTGGGAGTTTACCCATATTGCCCATGATGTAAATAGTTATAATGTCAAGTTGAGTAGATTTTTGGCACACGTTTAAGAAGGTATCACTATCAAATGAGGGGCAGAAATCTAATATGTTATATATTGAATTAGATATAGGATTATATTTGTGTAGATAAGAAGGTTGATATAGTTTGATCTTGTAGGAATTAATTATTGGAGAATACCCTACTAAAGAGGAAGCTTTGGGTTGAATGAAATTTCATGAACCTACTATAGAATCTGTGAGCTAAATTATTTTTATTTTTAATATATTTTTGCCTTATACTATTTCTTATGATAAATGGCATATGATATGTAGAAAGCTTTTCACTCTATAGAAGATATGCATGGCCTTATGTATGGTCAAGAATATTCATAAACCTCAAATGACGACAATCTACTATTCAAAGTTAACAAAGATATTTTAGATACTAGAAAGTCATTTGTATCATGCTTATGCATGGTACAAGCTCTATATCCTCTAGAAAAGCTATAATAAATACTTAGCATAGAAGGATTTGCAGCTGATGGCATCATGAGGATTGTTGGATGCCATTTCTATTATGCCCCATGATCACAAGCATGGGGCTCACCATTTTGAGCTGGAGAATGAGAAGGAAAGAAATTCAAGAATGGCTAGTCTTCTATGTTTTGGGATTTAGTCTGGATTCTAAAATGGATACAAGAGAAGTGGTAAGTTATTTCAATGAAAAGGCTTAAGTTAATCTATAATTGTTTTAGATGATTGTATTTGTAAGGTTTTTCTAGTATAAGTATTACATTTTATGCTTAGTTCAAGGATTTTTCTTCCAATATGTCTAATAATAATATGTTTTTTTGGCAATTGGCACGCTCAACACTTCTATCTGAAGTGGTAAGTAATAGGTACAAAGATCATTAAAGAATTTATTTTTGAAATTAAGTCTTTCCTTGATGTTGCTAAGAAGTCAGAGCACACATATATTCTTCTAAGCACATTTTATGCTTGCACAGGTTACCTCCCATATGTCTTTCCATATGTACCTTGTACATTTTTACCTCCCAATCTACCTTGTTACCTCCAAACTTGCAAGTAAATTGTTACCTTCCATATGAAGAATTATTAGCCACTGAGACAGAAATTAAAGTTTCACCTACCAAAGGTCCCAATGTTCAATCAAAAGTAGTACCCATAGTAGAAAATCCACCTCCTCTACTAGATATTCTTCATTATTTGATAAGTTTAGGAAATGCGCTTGTCCCTAGAGATTAGTGAGTAGTATGCTCTAGGTGGGTATTAGATAGTCATTTCCATTTCATTTTGTAAATAAAAAAGGAAAAAATTGGCTTTATTGTTGTTAGATGTGAATTGTATTTATTATGATAAGCGTCAACTTGATTAAAGAAACTTGTGATATTTGGTTAATGCTTTGTGCAGGCCTCCATTACCTGCTCTACTTGCAACATCAGTATGTCAAGGCCTCCAAATCAATGGGAAAATTATATGGCACGATGGTCAAATTTTTTACAGCTTCAAGCTTTAGAATAACTCTTTTGGTCTTGCAACTGCTAGACCTCTACAGGTACAGTTCATAAAATGTGAAAATAGTTGAGATATTAGTTCTATTTACTATAAATATTACTAGTTTAACAACATGTAGATGCACATCCATTTTGAGTCCCTTTTCTAAGTTTTGTTCCTAGTAAATTAGGTGCCACCATTGCAGCCTGGTAGCTCAGCACACACACTACTACCAATGATACTATTTCAAGACATATCTCCTGGACTAGCAAATGCTCTTTTGTAGGTGGAAGTAAAAAATAATCAACAACTTGTTGGTATTTTAATGATAGTATTTCATTTGAATTTTCCTTCACTAAGGATGGCAGGATGGAGCATGCAACATTTCAAGACGTAATAATGAATGATAGGATCTAAATTTTAAGCTTTGGAAGTTTTCTTCAATTAGGATGGCAAGATGGAGCATGCAACATTTCTGGAGGTAACAATGAATGCTAGGACCATTCCCTCTCCACCTCTCTGCCTGCGCCTTCAACTTTGTTGGATTTTTAGGACTTTTGGGTCAGAAGGACTGGGCAGGATGGACAAGTCCAAGAGATCAAAAGGGGAAGAGGAAGAGCACATAGACGGTGAGCTTGTTCTCTCCATTAAAAAGCTCCAAAAAATCCAGGATGAGCTTGAGATGGTAAGTTCTCATGCACTCTGAAAACTGCTTTTTGGGGTTATTTTATTTTATTTATTTATTTTTAAATTGGTTTCTTTCTTATCTTTTTTTAAAAAAAATTGTTGATTCCTTTATCTATGTATTATTTTTTTGATTTATTGGTGCATCGGTGGATTGATTGAATTTGTTCTTGTCCATGGGCTGCTTGAAAATGATTTGTTATAGCCCTTAAGAGTGGGTTCGATGAAAAGAGCGGTTTTTTTAGTAAACCCACACTTCATCTTCATATTCTTTCAGTCTTTTGGATATGGACATTTTGATTGGTTTACATATATTGTTTTTCCAATAGTGTCGGGCAAAATATTTCAAGGAAAAATTGAAACTGGAACAACCTCAAATTAGTTATTTCAGATTTTTTCCATATCCATTTATTGTTTGGGCATGAGTTGGTAAAGCTCGGGGTTCAACAAACGTAATATTTTATGCAAAAATTCCTTAACAGTTATAGTCTGCCTGTTTATGATTAGGTTCATAATGACCTGGTGGCCTGAGGCTCTCTCAATGTAGTATGCCACACTCCTAAATCCTTTTTGGTCTCAATTACAGTCTACACGTTTATGATAAGGTCATAGTGCCCTGGTCACCTGGGGTACTCTCGACCTAGTCACTGCCCCCAAACGATATAACAAGGTTGCTGGACTTAATGGGAAAAGCTCGCAATTATCTTCGGCACCTGCCCTTAGGGAAGGGTAGAACTGCCTTACCTATATGGTTGTTAACAGTTGACTTATTCTTACATTCATCTTTTTATTAGTTGCTGGAAAGATTTCTTGGAGGAATTAGTGGATAGAGATTAAGTTGGATTCTGGATGATAATCAGAGTATTCCTCCATTACATATTTGCAATTTCATAGTTTCATTGAATTGAGGAAGAACCAGATTCATTGTATCACTTTTGTTTTCCCTTTCGCCACTTACATAGCAATGTTGTAGCTTTGGATTTTATTTTTTCATTCTACTTTTTCTCTCTGAGATTGAATCTAAAGTTTCCAGTACCTAGCAGAGCCTTTTTATTTTCTATCATAAGATATATATGTGTGTAAACCTATGTAGTTGATGAAATAAGTTTGGAGTGGATTGAAACAGTGAGACTTTGCTATGGCGGTGGTGATGAATCATTTTTTCAATTGAGCATAACATGTATATATGATATAATGGAGAAAATTCGAAAACGACGTGAAATTTTTAAGGGGTGCATTGAGTTGCTCTCTTTTGGCTATTCATCTCCAATTATGTTGAATGTTAGAAATGGGGGCCAACTGCAAAACTTTTTTTCTTTCATGAGACTACATAAATCGGTCTCCAAATGAATTGATAATGTCCTGGTGCACTCTGGGTTGTTCTATCACTAGTCTTACATGGGATGTTTGTATTCAAGTCATTCAGGTTATTATTATTTTTAGTTATTATATGATGTCCAACTGTGTGGGGCCTTCTACATGGGTAAATTGCACTTGGGTATTATGGACAATTGAGTCCTCAATTATTTTTTGTTCTTTGCCTTTCACTACAGGGTCTTTAACATTCATTACTATTTGATATGCTGAGCATTAAATATCATCTGCCCTTCTTTGTGCTTTTCCTTTCACTACAGGGTCTTTAACATTCAATACTGTTTGATATGTTGAGCATTAGATATCATATGCCCTTCACCATAAACCATAAAAAAAATAAAGCTTTCTTTATATATAATTTATTTGAATGAAAAAAGGGGAGAGAGCTATTGTTTCAATTTCTCTAGCGTGGCATACACCAAACTATGAAACACATCATTTTTATTTTAACAGAATGAGCATGCAGTTCATCGAATTAAAAATCGAATTATATCAAAGCTACAAATTAGAACAACCATTTTTAAAAATCCCCCTATCAGGGAACAACATGGAAATATGCTTATCTCAATTAGAATTGAGTGCCAAGGCTATGATACGTAGCTCAATGTTATGAACATTGCAACCTGTTTACATGAGATCGCCATTGTGAACTAATGGCATTCTAGCAAGGGGTGTATTCCTTTTGTACAATCTAAAACAAGTTCTTCATTAGATATATCAAATTTTCTTATAATACAACATTCAATAATCATGTGATTCTAGATCCTTTGAATAGTAATAATGGGATACATATGACTGAGAATTGACCATGGTTGGCAATGTCTAATCTCAATAATTAGGCAGGGAATACTGCAACTGAATAAGTTGATGATAGAAATCTGCAGTAGAAGGCCTCTGATCTGGGTCTTGTTCAAAGCATCTATTCTGTAAAGTGCTCAACAACGCAGACACATTTAGCCCACTTGTCTTGATAAGCTGTCCAATACTCCACACATCAACTTTAACCCCATGAACACGCCTAGACATCTCAAGAGCATGGTTCAAGCCACTAAGATTATGAGGGTAAATCTGAGGTGCATCAATGACATCCTTAAAATCTATTATAAACCACTCATCTGGTTCAATGTTATTCATCACGTTATCCCACCTGAGATCCCTGTGCATAAACAAAAGGGTGTGCAAAGACACCAGTGCCTTGGTCACAAATTTTAGAGCTTCCACAAGCTATTTGGGTCTGTTGTTTGGGTTTGTTCGTGGTTTTTTATTTTTATCCTTTTTCTTTAATTTAAAATCAACAACTATAAATGTAATTTTAAGGATTTCCATAACTCTTCACATGGTTTGGTGTTTGGGTTTGTTTGTAGTTTTTAATTTTTATCTTTTAACTTTTTTCTTTAATTTAAAATCAATGACTATAAATGTAATTTTAAGGATTGGCATAACTCTTCAGATATTTTTTTAAAGCGTGCTAGCTCAATGGAAGAGTCTTTGCTTTAGGAGGTAACATTGATTAATCAATGATTTTGTAGTTCATTTTTAATTAGATGTTTTTTATATCGATTTATTTCAATGTTGAGATATTTTTGTTTTCATTGTTTTATAAATTGTTCATGTTGTTGGTTTACAGATATTGAAACTGGAACACCTTCGAAGGGACATTGATAAGTTACTGTGAATCAATGCTTAACGTGGACATAGAATATGAGCAAATCAATGATATCTCATAGATTAAAACTATACAACCATAGCTAGAACTGAAGTAGTGAAAATTCCGTAAGCAAGAGGTGAGAAATACAATTGCATAGCTTGCCTTATATAGAAGTAGGTGAACTCCAAACTCAGACTTGAAAACCATCTACACTCTCGGGTCTAGTTTTGTAGTTTTCATGTATTAAATTTACATGAATGACATCATCAATCATGCAAAGACCAGCATCACGAGGATGACATATTGTGGATGCCTTATTGAGAAAACGAGTTATTATTTTTGAGATTGAAGTGTTTAATCATAAATGTTATTTCTTTAGTATTTGTGACTGTTCAAAAAATTTTACTTTTATCATGGGACCCATTTACCTTTTAGCATAATCTTGCTAGCAACCCTTTTTTTGTGGACTTTTACCATGTGAATTTAGGTATCACATGTAGCTCTATACTCCGAAGGAAATATACGTGTGGTATATTTTTTAATTGTTATTAATAATGAGATTCTTTTATGTAAGATAATAATAAGTTTGTTTATGTAAGATAGGATTTGGTAGTCTTGTTAATAAATTATTTTTTTTTAATTTTTTTTTTTAACTTTTTGAGAATTTATTTCAATAGCATCACTCGATTCATTATTTTCCTAGAAATGTATTTTTGTGGTTAATATTATCAAAAAATGTATATAGTTTTATCTAGTATCAAGTGCTTTCATGTAATAATATTAGTTGGATTCATAATAAGATTACTATTATAGATATTTGATGGTTGTTGAAGATATCTTTAAGGAAAAATAGTTTTCAAAATTGGAGGATTTACCTCTCAAATCAGTTGTGATGAATCTCTCATACTAGTTTATAAACCATTCATTTGAACTTAAGTTGGGGTGGTGGAGAACCTATGGCCTGCCTCCTTATATTTTGTTTCAAGTTGAAAAGAGGTTTCAGAAAGTGTTTCCTTTGACCCCTACGATTTTGTTTTTAGGAAGGAGTTTGAGATTTTATGTGTTGTAGTCATTTTCAAAATTTCATGAATAAATCTAACCTTGATGATCTCATCCACAAATTAAGGCATTGTGTTATGTAAGCTTATCAATGATTTGTAATTATTAGCACAAGACACCATTAAAAGCATGTCAATTGTTGGCATCTTCAATATATAAGTCCCAATAAAATATATTCACATGTTGGAAGTAAATCCAAGGATTATAGAAAGACAAATGTGATGGGATGGATGATCAAATTCATTTATACTTTGCAAATAAAATATTCCAAGATATTTCAAAGATTAACAAGGTGTCACAATCATAAGATAACCTTGCACTTGTTGAACCACACATGGTATGTTGAAGGAGAATGGTAGTTTTAAAAACCATTGTAAAAGCCTCCATGTACCACTCATAAATTGTTATGCTCTTGACCTGCGAGAAATTCCAAAATACCAAATATGAAAAGAAATACAACCCAGAACATAGAACAAAATGAGAGAAACAACAAGTATTTTATTATTAAGAGATGAAAGCAGTGTTCACTTTCCCCTTCGAGGGGGCAACCTCCAACATAGCAGAGCTCAATTACAAAATAAGACTCGATATATCTCAATGGGGAGCCTCTATCCTTTATATAAGATTCATACTTATTGTGGCCTTCCCAAGCTATTGTCCTCACATTAAAAATAATCTACATAGAATTTTAAAGAGACAACTAGTCACTGTACTATTTCAGAGGAGTTATTCTTCTTAGACACCCATGCATTGTGCCCATAACTCTTCTTAGACACCCACTTATTGTGGCCTTGCCAAGCTATTGTCCTCGCATTAAAAATAATGTACATAGACTTTTAAAGAGACAACTACTCACTGTACTATTTCAGAGGAGTTATTCTTCTTAGACACCCACGCATTATGGCCATAACTCCTCTTAGACACCACTTCTTATGGCCTTTCCAAGCTATTGTCCAAAATACCATTTTTCAGAATTTATTTATCAGTGTGCTAAACTCAAAAATCTTTCTAAGCAAACTATGATGTCCTCCTCAATAAGCCATGACGTCTCATGATTATTTCCCAATTATTTTTACCCAAACTACATCTCTATTTTTATATTGAAGATGTCACTACTATATAAAAATACTTAAAAACAAGGAAAAGCCCTTGTCACAATATTTAAAACTCTAATAACAATTCAAGTAAAACACCTATTGTCTCATTACCTCCTAAAAGTAGTTGCTCCTCTTGAAATTGTCTTTCCTTTCGAAGTTTCCGTCTTCTAAAAGCCTTCTAGAGAAGCAATTTTGGTTATTTCTTTCGTACTAGGATATTGTAGATGAAGATATGCTGGGAATGATGGAATATATTTTTTGGCTAATCCCCCATTAAAAACGTATTATGAGAAATATAATTACTACGCTTATATGCATGCATGTTAGCCATTTATTTGGTATATGCCTATTTGGATCTATATTTTGAAGATATACAAATCATCCTTGATTATGGAAGTAGTGTTCATTGACTATTTCATTTAAAAATAATAAACTGCATTGGACCTTAACCCCATTATTGAATGGTGATAATTTTTTCAAAATATTAGAAAAACCATGAAGAAAGTTAGCTTGGCTTATAGGGCTCCACTAACATGAAAATATTGCGTGATTGAATCCTATAATATCCCAACATCAAAATTTTTATGAGATAAGGTACACTCTAGGTGTTGTAATGAAATTCTTGCACTAAAAACTCCTAACACAATAAAGATCTAAGAATGCAACCTCTTCTTTATGTAAATAAATAGAAAAAAAATTACATGCCCACACAAGACCTACTAAAGCATGTGCCTTGCCATGTATGGCTGCCCATCAACAAAGAAATTAAATATATTGAAGCACAATCGTAGATCCTAGATGGATCCACTACACAAATTACTCCCATGGGTTGTCATACCTAGGATCAACTAGAACTAGCCTTTCCAAGTTCACAACAAAAGCCAAATAGATAAATAACTCTCCTATCCCCTTTAATAGGCTTGATTGATGCTTTAGAGACTTTATTTTATTGTTTTCCCTCAAAAAACAAAGGCAAATACCATGGTCCAATGCCATGGGCAACTGCCACATTAAATACCTTGGGAAGATTCCATCTACTTTGACCATATCCACATATATATATATATATATATATATATATATATATATAATATATATATATCTTACAAATCCTCCCTCCCAAAGATTGTTTTCCCTCAGGTAATCCACTTCTATCCACAAAAGAAGCATTTGTATATTGATACCAAGATCCCATACAACCCAATGTGTTATTCCATGCCTCCATTCTAAATGATCATGAATGGATCCTTTGATACCTGAATCCAAAACAATCCTTTGGTCAATCCTACCCACAATGGATTCTCGTAGATCCCAATGACACCTAAGTCCTAAGACATGTTGGTTATGACAACACCTCAGCCCTCCATCATTGCTTGTGCTTGAGGGCCCACGTTGCAATATGGCCTTGGCTAAGAGTATCTCGTCAATAGAGTTCCAACTCATAATCTCTCATAAATCCACCTCGCGGGAAGCATATAATGCATGAATCCAAAATGTACTCCTCTTCCTGCCTTGTGAGGGGCTTGAGTCATTCCTCGACACTAGACAACTGGGTCATTGGTTCAACACATACCCCTATGAGGTCCTCAAATTTTCTATTCTCCTGTAAGAGAATGTCTCAGGCTGCCCCGACTCTCTACTTCAACATCGTAAGATCTGTCTTCAAATGCATGATCCTTTCCCAAAAGTTCTCTACTAGAAATTCTCATGCCTTGTTGAATGTCTCTATATTTGACTGCGCTAGATGCCCCATGACCACAACTTTAACTTGAACCTTTGTTTGACCCTCTAGAAATGGCTTATCCTGCATACTATATTTGTCATAATACCCTGCATGGTCATGCTCATCATGTTGGTTTATTATTATTGGCTTCTCATTTGGTTCTCCTAGAATTTCTTCCTCCTGGCCTTTTTCACATGTGGGGATAAGTTGTCCACCCTCTTTGATTGTCAAACATGGATCTATTGGTGGACTGCTATCTATACCTGATTGCCCATACTCTTTATGGATGTTCTCCTAGATATCTATAGACTCAACTACCTCATCATCAGTAGGAATTCCCTCCTTCCTTTCCCAATTTACTTTGTCAAGTTCATTGATTATCATCGACCTGTCCTGTAAGTTTCTCTGAAAAACATGGTGTTGTTGCTTACCATTTGTACTTGATTGCTTGGATCCTTCATAGGCTCTCTTCTAAAAACCATGAAACAAACTATGGATGAATCTTCATGATCTACCCTTGTTTCCTCTTATCACCTGGACATGAATGGTTAAGGGCCCAAGGTCCCTTGTAGATAAAGCATAGTCCTCTCATCCTTAGTTCATTCTTGATGCATATTTTTTTCTTGCTTCCTCCATCAATCCTTATCAACTCCTTCGTAGTGAGCACCCTTTTGACTAATTTTATGTTTTTCCTGACAAATTTCTTGACTAATTCATAGGATCCCTATGGTCCTTCCTCCAAATGGTCAACAATTTACATCTTAGTATCTTGTAGATGTGAGCATGGCCTTCTAATAATAGAGACACAATATTTTGCATGCTTGTTTTGAAATGGTTTGAATAAGTTGATGTAATACTGGTGTAAGAGTTATGGAACAACTAACAGATCCACTCATCACATTCCAAATTCAGTATGAATGTGCCAAAGTTGACTTGTGCCAAGGCTGTTAAAATTTCTACATCGGTTCTAAAAGGTAGGAAGCATGATGTTATTCAACCCTTTAAGGCCTTCCACTATCAACTACAATATCTCCCTCATAAGATCATTATTGTAAGACAATACTCGGGATGTTAAAGCTATGATCTTGCTGAGACAAAAAGCAACCGTGAGCTTGATCTCTTCACAAGGATGCTCTAAGAGTTTGGGTTGTATTAATGCAAGCATAGATGGCATGAGATTCCAACTGAGTTTCCTCCATTCTGGTTTCCCAACCTCTAAGAGCCATGTGTCTAATTCCTCCAATTTTTCAAGGTCTATGGTTGACTTTGTTCGTTGCAATTTAAATCCAAGGCGAAGAACTTAGCTCCTCTTCATTGTCCTTCCTTCACTTCCCATGGGAATTTTTGTTGCATAATGGCATAGACCATTTTTTAGAAAGACTTGCTATTATATTCTAAAGTGGTATTGCAAAGAAAAGGCCCCATGCTTCTTTTATTTTATCTAGAATTTTGTCTAAAATTTTATGAGTGTTTTCTAGGGAAAGTCCCACCTCCCCTCATACGAAAGCATGAATACACTAATTCTTCAATGGATTTCACCCCAAGATAAAGTAAATAAAAGCTTGATTGGTAATAGTAAGATGATTGTACCACCTCGTTCCTTTCCTATTCCCTTTTTCTTTTTCACACAAAATCTCCTTTATATCAACAAACTCCAAAACTTGACAAACCCCTTGTCAAATGCTAAAACCAATCAAAATTTTTGAAACTATAAACATTGTTTAGTCCATAACCCGCCATCTTTCATGCTTCCACACTGAGCTTTTTGAGCAGAAAATCTATCTAGATGGAAAGAGAATCATTTTTCAGGTAAAGACTTAGATATTCATCTTCTAATCAAGAGTCTGTGGTATGTCCTTGCGAGTGATCAATGGATCATGTGTGACATTGAATTTGATGTTAGAGGTCTAAAATGTATAGGCATAAGACTATATTCGACAATGATAAACCTCTACACCAATCCAACCACATAATGCAACATAATATATAACGAAAAAAGACATAGCATTACTTTACTTAATTATGGTGACCCGCCACGAAATCTTTTGATGAAATATAATTTACTCAATTCCGTAAAAACACGGTGTCTTTGCCTCTGTTAGGTTCCTATACCAATAGGTTTCATCTTTCATGATTGACAGTGGAAGGGCTAAATATGTTCATCATTGCAGGCTGCAAAGGTTCCTTATTTTTTGTACATGCTATGAAAATTAAAAAATGAAAAGAGGGTATGCCTTAAAAGAATAATCAAAAGGCAAGAAAATCAAGCGGTCAAGAAAAAAGTGAAAATGAACCCCAAACTAAAGACCAGGAAAGTGGCCAGTCAAAATGCCACTACTATCTTTTGGGCAGTATCATGATCTGCAAATACTGCTGCTAATCATACTTGATGGATGGCCCAATAGTCTAAACTGGACCATGCCATGGTTAAATTGCTTGTTGCAGAATAGAGAATGTTCCCTGACCAAACAGCTCAAGCTTGGCCTAGGTAGAGAAATAAAGGTGCCCAACTGCTTAATCTAGGGCCTTGGAAGAAATAAGGGTAGGTTTTAGATAGGAGGGCAGTCAAAAGAAAAAGAGGACAATCAGGGTCTGCTAATTCAAGTGCACCCACTTAAATGAAGAAAATGTTAGGATGACTAGGATGGGTAAGTAGTGCAAGTAGCAAAAAATGGAGGCCATCACCAATGGACTAACAAAAGTTCAAAACTCATGCCTCAGGGTATTGCATCAAAAGCAGAGAGTGGAGGACAAGCATTGGAAGCATGTCTAATTTCCCCATTTTCCCCCAAACATCATTTACTAACACCCCCAAGGGCCTTGAGATCTGCTCAAGTGTCCAGTTCCACTTCACTTCATGACAAACTACTGGGTCAAGCCATGAAGTTTAATCAAGAAAAGAAGCCACATTTTTTGTGTAAACATGCTTTCTTATCATTTCATTTATTTTTTACATTCTAAGTTTTATCCCTTAGAACTCAGTCTTTACCCCTTCACTCACCCCACAAAGCCATATTAACCACTAATGTACTATTTAGCTCCCTAACTTCCCCCCATCCCTAATTATATTAGAATCTATGGAAAAGTTCCCAAAAAATATCTATAAATACCCTCCCCCTAGCATTATAGCTATATAACCCCTTCCTTGGGGAAATATTAACCTATCTAGGGTTGGTATTAACCCCTTTGTCCCTAAACTATGGCTTCTTTCAACAAACTATCGTTAAAACCCAAAAAATCTGAAACCCCGCCCTCATTAACCCATGTACCCCTTTTCCGCCCGAATTTCATTTTTATTATAAAGTTTTTAAATAAAAACATTTTAATAAAATATGTGCCTAACCCATAAAACCCATATCCTAAAGTTTTCTACCCCCCGCGCCCGATTTAATTAAACCTATTATAATATTGGGGCGGGTCCCCCTTACCTAACGCACCGTCATATCGGGATCGCCGCCCACCGCACGATCATTGACCCCGCTCATCTAACGGTGGGCGGTCATTCTTGTGGAGAAGCCGCCCGACCTTTTGTGTCCGGGGGATGGGCGGTATTGCCGCCGTACCCCCGCCACGCGTCGGCCTCCCACGGTGTTCGCTGCCCCCCCCTCGATACCACTTACCGCCCTCAGGCCTTCCGGGGAAACCACTTACCGCTTCCTCCCCGCGCTGACGTCACGCCCCTGTCAGTGTGGCGTCACCCCTCCTTGCTGCCACCATGCCTCCACGTCGCATCCATGTCACCCGTCAGCCTGTCCACCCTGCCACCGTCTCACTGCCACCTGGGCACCCACGTCAGCTGCCACGTCACCCATCCGTACCCGGGCCCATGATGACGTCAGCATGACGTCATCACCAAAAAGGCGCCAATATGCCAAAAATGCATAAAAAGACGAGAATTAGCCGTTATTGGTCATTGTTGTTCATAGTTTCCAGAGCTCCTCTGCATGAGAAATTGACGTGCAATGGTCAAAACGCCAAATTAACCTGCCAAATTTGCTGCCGCCTCCATTGTCAACCTGAGCACCTGCAATTCGTCGGGTCCAAACGCCTCCTACGCCATAAAAAACCAGGTATTTGCCGCAAGCGTCCTCTTTACCCACTGTTCTCCTTTGTTATCCTAATTTCCTGCATAAGAACTCTGTTAAAAGCTCCCCATTGATAAATTGACCACTGAAATTCACTTAAGAAGCCAGTGAAACCCCTGCGTGACAAAAAATCTTGAAGAAACCCGTGCCCCTCTATAAAATTCACCACAAAAGCAATTGAAGGAGCCGAGCTACCGGCTAGAAAATTAATTTAGCAGTTCCTTCACCCCTGCTAATAGAAATTCCCTGCAAGTAACCAGCTAATTAGCTTAACACACTCTGGTTCTTCAAAACAGAGTGCCCCACAGCTCATTAAGCCTGTAAAAGCCTCCTTACACTGCCAAGCTGCTCACTGCAAAACAGAGATTAGCAAGCATTCCTTAGAATTTGTATCAAACTTGAAAATCCAGTAAAACATCCAGCTAAAACCAGACAATGGCCACTCCAGCTGCTCTGTATGTAGCTCCTGTGAATCCACCTAGCAAAGAACTGGAAGCTATGCCACTGGTGGACAGTGATTTCCTCATTACAGACTTTGTGGCAGAGAGGAATCACTTACAAACTTATTGCCAGCTAAGGAACAGTCACTTGGACAACAGTGACCTGTATAGTATCTGGGAATCCAGTCTGCCCACCTACTTCCTGCCTTCTGTGAACATTTTCCCTGAAGTCATCCACCTCTGTGTAGAAAACTATGACCAGAAACTCATAGCTGTAAAGTCTCCATCTGGGAGCATCCTCTTTTATATAACACCAGATTCCATCAACCAAATGCTGAACTACAAGCAGACCCAGCTACTATACCCCTTCTCCATTAACTACTTGCTAGATGAGGGCTCCAAGCTCTCCAGCACAGACATTGCTGCAATAGCCAGGAAATTCATGAAGGCAGACTGCCAACCTTCTGGACCACCTCCTTTCTCTTATGCAGATTTCAATGAGGTAGGAAAGCTGCTAGTAGATATGCTAACCTCTGTGCTGGGGTTCACTACAAATGAGCATGTCGATCAAACTATGCTGGTCATGCTGTCTGCATATAGTCTTGTGAGCCCCCTGCTATGAAGTACAATTATGCCAAATATATTGCCAATAAGATACATGATCAATTGTCAAGACTGAAGAGGGAGGCAATCTTTAAGTATTCCTCATACATCTATCACCTATTCTTGTACTACCAAACAGACTGCTTCCAGTGCCCAATCAAGAAGCTAGACTCACAGGGTGAGAGGAGGTCTGTTATTTTCTGGTCTTCAGTCTTCCACCAAGTCCAGAATTCCCCCTACTCATACTATGAATTTATTGATCAGTTTGTATATCCAGTCACATGCCTCCTAAAGAGGACTCCTCCTGCCAGGTTGTCCAAGGATATGCAGAAAATCTTGCAGCTATCCAAGAGTTACAAGATAGGTGATTGGTACTTGTACCAAAATCACACAGTCATCAGAATCTACGGTTGTGAGCTCTGTCCCTACAGGCTCCCAAAATTTGTGCCTATGAGGCTATTTGCCCTAGAATACTACAGACAACTTATAAACTCTGATCGGACACACTTCCACAGTGCCAAGAAGAAAGCCAACCTAAAGTTCAGAGACCACCTATGCCCATTTGTCATGAACAAGAAAGATGGTTGGCAAGAAGTTGATCAAATACTAGGGCAACAGCTCAAACTCAAAAGAAGCTTCTGGTGGGTCCCTTATGACCCTGAAGGTTTCATCAGTGCTAGGAGGGTCAAGTATAGGCTACTAGCCTATAAGCATTTCCCATACCCACAAATACAACACTTTGCCAACCAAGACGAATGGGTACCTAAATCAATAGTAGAGGAATTGACTCAGGAAGAAAAAATGGAGCAGACTGTAAAAGACTTGGAAAAAACTCTTGACTTGGATTCTTGTCAACAGGTCTTGTTCAAACAACCAGTCCAAGTAGGAGAAGGCACTTCTACTACTCCAGCTTCACAGGACACCCAGCAAGCTCTAGCAACAAAAACTACAGCAAAGGGGAAAGAAAAGATGGATGAGCAGCAACAGGTAGAGACAGGGCAGCCCAGCACATCAAAGGATTAGCAGTCAAGGCAAGCCCCTCCAGAGCAAACTGAACAAACCCAAATCCCAGTTTTGCAGACTCCTCTCAATGATGAGAGAGGAAAAAAGAGAGATAGAGAGGAGGTCACACCTCCAACAGGATCATCACAGCAACTAGAGGCCAAGAGGCTGAGGATAGACCCTGAAACAGAAGAAGGAGACATCAGTGAGGAAAGGGCAGAAAGCCACAGCAGAGAGAGGCAAACAAGCTAGCAGACTGCCACTAGCTCATTTAAGCTAGAACAGGCCCATCAGCATACCACAGAGGTATCCTCCTCAAGACAACAGGGCAAGAAACCGACTGCAGTCAAAGAAGGCTTTATAGAGATCAAGGCACAGAATGAATTGGTAAGAGTGCAGCTCTATGAGCAGTTCTTGAAGACAACTCCAGCCAAAAAACAAAGATTGATGGCTGCATATGATCTGAAGGAGGAAAAAATGATCTTCACTCATTTGAAGCCTAAAGTCCCACAGCCCAAGACCCCTGCAGATTACTACATAACAAACTTAGAGGTCTTTTCCAAAGACATACACCCCATGGATCAGATTGAGCTGCACAAAAAGACTGGGGAAATGGTGTATGCAACACTTGCAGACAGGGCAATGCTGTCCCATCAGCTAAAATAAGCCCTGAAGAACACAAACAGACAGCTTGATGTTGAAAGGTTGTCTTCCTCTACAAAGGACAACAGAATAAAGACATTGGAAAACGTAATAATTGATTTGGGACATGACCCAAAAGATCCAAAGGGTGTTAGAGCCCTCATGAAGAAAAAGGAGGATGACATTGCTGCACTGAGAAGGCAGGCAAAATTGCCTCCTACCATTCACCCTCAAACAGCAGAACTTGCACAAGAAAAGCAAGTAGATGATGCTATGGAGCTGCTTCTGGTAATGAACCAAAGAATATTACAAATGAAAGCAGAATTAGAGAAAGCACTGCAGGACAAGCAAGGGGAGTCAGCCTCCCAGCCCCCTCAGACATCAACAAATCTTGGACCTGCCCCTCCCACACAAGCAGTAGCAGCTCCTCCTGCTATTCCATCACCTACCACAGCTACATCAGCAACAGGAGCAACAACAGAAGCAACAGCAGCAGCAGAATCTAGCATGAGCATGGAGGAGTTGATGAAAGTTGTTAAAGAGCTTGAGACTCAGGTCACTGAAATAAATGATGCTAAGGATAGACTGGCCAAGCTGGAGACCAGTTATTATAAATAAAAAATGACAGTAGCAGAGAAACAAAGAGAAATAAAGGCCTTAGAGGCCAAAGTGAAAACTCTGGAAAAAGAATTGCTGCTAGGTAAAACCCTGGCAGAAATAAAAAAGATTATTTGGGCCAAAATTGGCCAATCAATACAGGACCAATGGAGGTCGATTCAGGCAATTTTTGAGCAGGTTGAGCTGATAGATATGGCTCATGTGGAAATACAAAGAGCCAGGACAACCCTGGGAATAATGCCCGAGCAGGCCACCAAAATGATACATTTCCTCAATAACC
>APFE031581961.1:6365-51134 GCA_000404065.3 Pinus taeda
TATGTTTCATATGTATCTTGTTATGTTTCATAGCTCATTTCATATTCATTTCCATTGAAATTTTCTAAGTTAGTTAAGGTAGAATTCAATTTTATTGCTCTGCCTGTGGGAAAATTTCATGTTCAGTGTTCATTCTTCTGTTGAAAAGGATTCATGTTGTCCATGTCCCTTTCACCCTCTTAATCAATCTCTCCATTCCACACTATCTTAAAATAATTTGCTAGGCTTTCCGCCTACCTTGTCTCATGAAATAATCCGTGCCTTTGTATTAAGTTCTCTGTTCATTGAGGTCCATTGGTCCCATACCATCCCAGAAACACGGTCATTCATAAAAATCACTTCTTGTTTCCATATTCACTTACTAGCCTAAGATAAATAGTTCACTGTAAGTCATCTCAGGCCATTTCATTTATCAATTCACTGAGTGTGACTCGGAGAGAGCGCTCTCCTGTTCTGGTAGGGCTAGCTACCAGACTGAGCGTGGTTTGTGGTTACCCTGAATTTTGCCTTCTTTCAGCCTAAGGCGGATTTAGGTGATAACAAATAGGATGGTCCCCTTGACATAAATTACAAGAAAATTTGACTTTACCCTTTTTCACATGGACCTTACTATCGTTAGTTGAGGATTTGTCACTAGCATGATCTCTAGAAGCTGGTGACAAAGGCCGATATGAGCATGTGGACCACACTTCTAAGACCTTGGGAATATCAGGGCAATCTCTAAGAAGGTGGTCACCCTTACATAATATGCAAGGGAATTTAACTTTGCAGGATTGATTGGAAGGTTTCTCCATGCTAGTTGCATCTGTAGAAATGACTGCTTGATTGTCCCCTTGCTTATTTTGCTTCTTCTTCTTCGCCCTTTTCTTCTTCTTCTTAGCTTTCTGGTTACTAGAATCAAGATATTCATGAGGTGAAGAGGAATAAAGGGATGAAGAAATAACAGGTGAAGAAGGAAAAGGGTCAATGTTAGGATCAACATGAGGTTTATTTTTTTCAGGTAGAGGAGAACTTGATTGATAAGTAGTTTGGAAACTCGGAACCAAACTGGTAAACCAATGGTAAATCTAGGAAGAAACAATGTTTCCATATAAGGAGCATAGATATTTCCAAAAGAAGGAAAAGGACTAGGATACCCATCAGAGGAGCTTCTTTGATTGGGAGACGCGGGAACTGTTGCCATTAGTCTCAACTTAAGATCTACTAAGGAGTATTTCCACAGGAAGGATGTAACTCTACAATCAATTAATTGATTTTAGAAATTAGAAACATAGACAAAACAAAGGGGTAACTAGGCATAGAGGTTTTCCAAGCAACCCTGAACTACAATATACACCTTGGTGACCAAAGACTTAACATACATGCAGGAAATCTCCCTAAATGTTGTGTTTGGTGTATCATGGTATACAAGGTGGTAGACTTGGTTATCTATGGATGGAAAAAAACCTATAAGGGACTCCCAAAATATATGTGACGGTACGTGGAAGTGCAGTATGTAGTAGTGTTGTCTAATGTGTAAGTATTCGATGAGAGTCTTCCCATATACTTATCATGCATGGATCATTATCGATATACCTGAAGGTACATGGAGAACTATCCTATACACTTACATACATGGAATGAGATTTCACCCCTGAGATGCAACGCTAGAAAACAATGATAGATCCTGCGTTTAATGGCACCGAAACATGTCTCTAGCCTATACCTCTATATGTTTGTGTTAAGTTTCAAATTCTCCTAGGTTAATTGAGATGAATTTTAGTGTTGATCTTAAATTAGATGTCAGTTTCAAGGCTCAAAGCTTGATGTCACACGAACACACCTATAATGCAACTAATATGACAAAAAGTACTCTTTTCATTTTCAATGAAAGTTATCTAGTGTACGGAAGAGGTGCAAACAATGATGCAACAATCAAATATGTAGCCAACAAGAGGTTCCTAACTAGATATTTCATTTTCACTATTCCAATTCAATTCAAAGTATTAAAAGATGTCAAGCCATGCAATGTAATCTATGCACGATTCCCCTGAAAACTATGCAAATGTAATTTATGCACAATTTCATTTCCAGCTGTGAAAATGAGAATTCTAACTATGGAAATGTGATCTATGAAAGAGAATTATTTAAAAAAAACACAAGAAGACTAAAACAACAATTCATCTAAGCGATCAACAATCAAATACAAGAAGATGCAAATGCTCAATTAATGATTCAATTACACTTTTCAGAATGAGGACTAAAACAACAATTCATCTAAGTGATCAACAATCAAACAAAATCAGTTTTCAAGCAAACAAATGATAATAAGAGACCACATAATGGCAAAGCAAAAGGAGGCTTTAGAGATACCACAAAACTCAGGGAAGTTCAGCTGGAAGTAGGTTGATCAAAGAGAGGCTCAAGAACCAAGGAAAAATGTATGCAAAAATAGGGGCCAACACTGGTATAGAGTGGGATAGGGTGAGGTACAATGCTCTGTCAAAGGCACAAGGGGTGCATGTCAAAGGCACAAGGGGTGCGCTGGGCCCAGGAAAGAGGATTTCGACAAACAAATTGCAAAAATGGCTCAATGAAATCACTTCCTAGGTCTGTTCTTTGTTGGATGATACAACAAAGGTTTGTCAAGGGGGTAATCAAACAAAATGAAAAAGAAACCACCAAGGGAATACTTGGTTCCCCAGGATGGTCGCTAATTTATTATATGAGATTTACGATTGCAAACAAAAGTATCTCCCCTAGGTCGGTGGCTAACTTAGAAAAATAAAGAGACAAGGAACACAATGCTTTTCCTTAAAGTAAATAGATGACAGAGTGAGGTCTACCTGGAATCCTTCACACACTTCGCTCCTTCTTTAGCTCGTAAGCTCCAATTCGAGCTTTGAATGCAAAAATTAGAACCTGCACAGTCACATAACATAAGCCAAGAAACTACGAGATCTATGCAGTATCATCTAAGTACTTCATTCAATATATCAACATGGTATTGAAATATATGAAATAACAACATCACATATAGGAAAACAATGAATTCTTTGCATTAATATAAATGGAAGGAGATTACAACCATAAGTAGCAGTTGATTTTGTAGAACATCTCCTCCAAGTTGTTGACCTATCATTTCCTTGTCACAATATGCACCTCCAATCACCCTAAACTCATGAGATGATAACCACTCACTATAGAAACATAAAGACGGAATCACTCTCCAAAATACAACTCTCAACCACATAGAAGGTTGGAAATATATAGAGAAGTAGGGTAAGTTGGAAGTTCTTATCAAATTATCAATCTAGGGTAAGAAATCCGCCTTTGATGGAGGGATAGGATCAAAGGAGAAGTGATGAAAACTGCAAAGAAGGGTAGGATAGGATTTGAATGTTTTATCAAAGGTAAGTAGTTAAAACAAATTATGTAAACTCCTAGAAGGGGAAGCTTCTGGAAGCCCGATCATTCTCCTAGATTTCTAGAACCAACATAGGTGCAAAGGGGAGCAACCTGTTGGTGACCAACACAGGCTACAGTGGAGAAAATTGTAGGTGAACGCACCCCAGTAGACATACAGGGACTGGCTTAGGTGATTTTGTTTAGGGCTGAAATTCTAGGGGATGAAGGGAAGATGCTTAGGGATTTGTGTAAGATGGTGACAAGCGAGAATAGGATATTGATTGATCCCATTAGGAGGCACACTGATAAAATGTGACAAAATGGACTATAACAATTATCATCTCGAGTAACATGCTAAAACTTTATACATTACCATCTAGTAACATTCCACATGTACAATTAACATCTTTAATCTATACAACATGGTGCACATTCTTAAGCAATTCATCATGAGTAAACCTCTGCAATCAAAAAATGTGTGGAGGTGTATGGAGGATGTGAGGCTTTGTAGTCCCAAAGTGTGTCTAGGTGTACGGAGGATGGATTGTGCGTAGGTACAAAATATTTTTGCATAGGTGTGGAGAAACTCCACACTTCTGCATAATTAAAGTGTCCTACGTCTAAAATACTAAAAACTACCAAATGACTTGACTGGAAGTAATTATGTAGAGTTTTATTTATTTGAAAACATGGCAACATAACCTTCACATACTCCAACTACATTCATATCACTTGTTGCAGGACCTGCCCTCCCAACTCTAATGGTTCGAACCTTGAGAAGTTGCATATATAATCCATTATTCTAGTCTCAGCTGCATGTAAAATCCACTGCTCTTTGTTGTAGAAGAACAAATTAATGAAACTATGAACAATATCATAATCAAATTAGAGCATATTACATACCATAATTCATCGCCACAACTACATTATCTTCTTTATCTGGATTTGTTTCCCCTATAGATGTTAGGTGTGGAGCCTAATTATCTTCTATATTCAAAGGTATCGACTCATTGGACCCCAGTTCATAATGGGACGGCAACGCCGCCCGTAAAATATTCGCTGTAGGGGGGGTCCAGGGGGGATAGTGCCCTCGAAGCTAAAAATAGATGTAAAATTTCCTTGTAAAATGTTGTAATTTCATAGTCAATCTAGGTTGTTCACTAGCCGAAGATCTGACGGTAGAATTTATGTTTAATTTAGGGTTTTTCCCCAGAAGGCAACCCCTCGCTATATATGAGGGAATTGTATTGCATCTATGTAGATCTGTATTCTAAGCAACAAGAGAGAGGAGATTGAGCGATAGAGAAGAGGGAATTACAACAAAGCTTTTGTAGGTTGTATCAATTCAATTTGCTGGATAATATAAAAGGAAGGACTGGTTGTTTCTCCATGGACGTAGCCCAAATTGGGTGAACCAAGTATATCTGTCTCTCTCTTGTTTTATGTGTTTTCTGTGTTTATATTTCTGCAATATTTTATGTGTTCTATTGCTTTGTAATATATAATTTTCTAACAATAGAAAATAAATATTTGGCCATGTGAAACAATAAATATGAGAGATCATATTAATGCATTACACTAGCCTTACTGATATTGATAACCCTAGAAATATGCTCATCTGAATCACTCTCATCATAAACAAACTTCCTTTCGGTGTTTAAGATCTTAAATTCCATGCCACCATGGATTTCTAATACTCCTAATGATTTCCCTTGAGTTTCCAAGCTTCTGCTGCCACCTACGAGATCAAACTTGACTTCAATTACCAGTGGCGTGACAAATGAAAATACATGTAACTATTGCATATGATGAGGAGGGTGGTTGTTGCCGGAGGAATGGAGGGTTGGAGTAGATGTTGTTACGATGAAACTCCATAATAGATTCTGTTGGGCGTGGGATATCCCAAGGGAAGTTTTGGGGCTTAGAGCCTATATTTTGGTCAAAGATTGTAATTCCAATGTAAAGACTCCGTATTTTGTGGTCGCGGAGCGCGTAGTTCATAAAAGTCATAGGGTTGTCTGCCCTTAATTTTGTTAATGTAATGTCGGTTGTAGAGATCTACCCATGGTTTGCAAACCATGAGATTGTATAAATAGAGCAAAGCTCTAAGTAGTTAAGAAATCAATCAATTGATAAGAAAATATGAACATATGACGTATGCGAGATAGATCTATGGAGTAAAGTCTAGTTTTGGGTCGTAGAATAGGAGAAGGCTCTGTAGCTAAGTGTGAAGAGGCCTAGTAGTCCGCATCTAAGTGCGTGGACCCCTGTAGCTGAGTGCGCAGGGCGAGTCGAGTCTATAACAGTTGGAAGGATTAATAAAGAGAAGTTTCCTATCATTTCTGTGTATTTATTTCCTGTTTTATGAATATGTTATCTTGGCTATGAAATTCACTTCTAATACTTATATGATGCATGAATGTGTACAATTGTATTGATTAAGTGAATGCATGATAGAATATCTATTTACACGAAGTTAACTAAGATCTGTTAAAAAGATAAGATACGCAGTGTAGTTTGGGGAAATAGTGCAAGTCGTTGCCATAGCAGCGCGAAAGCATCTCAACCCCTGGTTAGGGCTACGCAAAAGACGATTATAACAAATTGTGAAGGTATTGAAGGTTAGAACAGTGCACAAAACGACCTGCACAAAGGCAGATCTGGTTGGACTAAATTAACATCTCATACATCCCAAGGGTGTGAAAACTTGGTTCCAGCATCCCCCTATACTACTTCGGGTGAGACTTCAGTTTGTGTTCCGTGAGCTGATGCCGAAAGGGCCAATACTGCAGGGATTTGTTTGGCTAAATAACTTCAAACCTGGGTTAGGCCCCCATAAGCCAACAAAGTCATATCAAGAGCAACGGATTTGGTTGGTGCGAGGTTTATTTCTTTACGAGGTTCAAACATAAGAAATTGTTGGAATAGTTTCAACTTGAAACAGTTGCAAGTCACGGTCGTCAAAACACACGCACAGTAATCGTGATGATTCATTAGAAACTCATCAAGGAAACCCAATTGACTTGTCCAAGCAAGCAAGTTGACCACATTCATATTAGTTCGTTTCTGACCACTTACAAGTTTTGACACAATCCAGTAGGCACTACTCTCTCCCTATGGATGAGGCCTTACAAATCTAACTATTCTAGCATGCGATAGTTACCTAAAATAAGGTGGATTTCATAAAGCACATAATTTAAGATCATTGTTTTCACTTGAGCATCACCTCCCTGTGGTGACAATTGTTTCAGCATCCTTGAATGGCTTAGTTGCCAAACAGACATATCAAAGGGTATGCCCATATATCCATGGCTTCCTTCCCACATAGATTTTAGAAAAGTGTTTTTAGCTGGTGACAATGTTGGAGGAAACATCGTCCACCAGATTCACTAGCAACCAATAGATCAAATATCCATACAATGGCATAAAGCTCACATAAACCAAGGCCAATATAACTCCACCTCTCATATCTACCCACTTTCACTGGCTTGCCTAAGGTAAACATGATTTGACGGCTACTATGATATGAATCAACCCCCTAGATCACCTTAAGGAAATTGAGTTGATAAACTGAGGTTTTACTGGCTTCCCTCAGGTGCTACAAGACCCCAAGAGGTAAACCACACTTCTAAGTTCCCAATCCCTGAGTTAACATGATCTTCCACTTATATGAACTTTCAGACATTGACACAACTCTACCTCAATTTGAATGTAACCCTTCATTCGCTTGCATGAGCATGTAGGGGAGTGACTACAATCTTTTTTACCCAGTTTTGTGTGAGCGACTGTGAGATCTAACATGTTTTCAAAGCTAGTCACAACACTACTACCCAAAGCTTTATGATACTTTCCAGAATGATGAATGACACACAAACAAATCTTTTAACACCAGACTTATACAAGGACTTGACCTAACTCGATCTAAACATGACAGTCATTCCGTCAAACACGTTGACAACATGAGATCTATAGTTGATGAATGCATATTCGAACATAGAAATCTAAAACTTATTTGTCGTTTACTAATAAGGACTAATTCCTTCTCACAATAGCTACAATAACATTTATTAGGTCAAGCAATCAATAGCCTTTCATTTATCAATCAAACATGATAAGATAATAACTTGGATCTATCATAAAACCATGCTTATAGCCATCATATAACTAGATAAATAACAATGATAGAACATCCATTAAAGTAACATAATAAAAAGTACATTTACTCATAACATATAAGAGGAACTTAGCACTTATTGACATAGGCAAAAGGCAACCAAGTTAGGGACTTCCATGTACCACCTAACCATAGATTGGGCTGAGCCAAATCTTTCTTTCGGCCAATCACCCTCGTGCCATATTCCAAGCATGAATGTGGGATCTCATGGGATAAACCAATCCATAAACAACCAAGGGAATCTAGAGGTTAAACCAATTCCACCCTCACACTATTCCTATCAAAAGATGCCATTCAGGTTAATCAATGCTGGTGCCATATTTCAGAGAGTCATGGACATAGATTTCAAAGGCTTGGTTAATAAATTAGTGGTAATCTATTTAGATGATATAATTGTGTACTCAAAAAGGCACAGTAATCATTTAAAGGATTTAAAACAAATCTTTGAGCGTTGTCAGAGGTATGGAATTTCTCTCAATCCCAAGAAATATTTCTTTGCTTTAATTGAAGGAAAGCTCCTTGTATTTATTGTATCCAAAGAAGGGATTCACATTGACCCTGATAGGATAAGGGAAATTTCTAAAATTCCTTTACCTCATAGAAAAAAATCTATGAAATCTTTCCTAGCTCAAATAAATTTTGCCAAAAGATTTGTCTCTGAGTTTCCATGAATTGTTTTACCTCTTCAATCCATGATTAAGAAAAAATCTCTTTTTAAATGGGGACATACATAACATGAAGCCTTTGATCTGATTAAAAAAGCAATCTTGAATGGTCCCTCACTAGCAAGCCGAAATTTTTCTAATCATTTCATTTTATATACCTTTGCTTTCAAGAAATCATATGCATCTATATTAACATAAGTCGGTGATAAATCTGAAGCACCGATTTCTTTCTTTAGCTAAAATTTGTAGGGCGGTGAATTAAGCTATTCAGATGTTGAAAAAAAACTTTCACTGTTTTCAAATAAATAAATCATTTCAGACACTTTCTCCTCAAAACCCACACCAAGGTAATAGTCCCATTCTCAACAGTGAGAAATTTGTTAATACAAAGGGATGTAGGAGAGAAAAGGGCAAATTGGGTAACAACACTGCAAGAATATGACATAGAGATTAGAGCAGCCAAAATTGTAAAAGGTCAATGTTTTTGCAGAATGTTAGCAGGAGCATCCAACTTACCAGCACTACAAGATTCAGGTGATGATATATAAGTATATGAGGTAAGCCTCAATGACACTGAATCCAAATATGTTGATATCATTTTTTATTTGAAAAATGGATACGCCCCCATGCAACCAAGTCACAAAAGAAAAAGGGATTTAAGGTTAAAAGCTAGACAATATCAAATCATCAATAATGTGTTATTTAGAATAAATTATGATTTTGTTTTTCTTAGATGTCTTGAAAAATCTAAGGTAGAAAAGGTTTTGTAGGAACTCCATGATGGACCAGCTAGTGGACATTTTGGAGGGGACACAACCGCACATAAAATCTTGCATGATGGCTATTATTGGCCAACCTTATTTAAATATTCACATGATTATGTAAGGAAATGTAAAGTTTGTCAAGCAATTGTTGGGAGACAGAGGAAACCCACATTACCATTGCAACCAGTCAATATTGAATAGTCATTTGAACAATGGGGACTAGATATAATAGGTGAGATCATTCCTCACTCTTCAAAGCAGCATAAATATATCCTTACAGAAATTGATTACTTCACAAAGTGGGTGGAAGCAATTCCACTTAAGGTAGCCAATTCTGAAAACATCATTTAATTTATTGATCAATTTATTATTACCATATTTGGTCTGCCATCTACCCTCATGTTTGATACTGCAACTTATTTTTCAGGCAATGCTATGACAAAATTTTCTCTTAAAAGAGGTTTTAAACTTAAATACTCTACTAAATATTTTCCTCAGAGAAATGGCTTGTCCGAATCTACAAACAAAAATGTCATAAGAATTATAAAACAAACCATTGATCAAAGTCAGAAAAACTGACACAAAACTTTAATATTTTCTCTATGGGCAGATCGAATAACACAGAAGGCCTCAATAGGAACTTCTCCTTTCAATTTGGTCTATGGGAAAGAAGTTTTCATCCCTACAAATGTAGTTGTTACCTCTCTAGCCCTAGTTCAATTTATTGAGGAAACCCCTTCCTCCTCTATGCAAGTGTGACAATCACGAATCCTTAAGCTCGAAGAAGAAAGGGAAAAAGCCAAAATCACACATGCATAGGATCAACAATTAGTCAAATCTTCTTTTGATGCAGATTCTCTAAGTTCAAAATTCTTCCAACTCAGAGACTTGGTATTGAAATGGGATAAAGCACTCGAGGAAAAAGGTAAGCATACCAAATTCCAAAGAATGTGGCTTGGAACATTTCAGATTGTGGAACAAATAGGCCCATCAACCTTTTTATTGCAAGATCTCTCAGGCAAGAGAGATTCTCTGCCTATTAATGGGAAGATCCTGAAAAAATATTTTTCATAGAAGATAATCTATTTTATTCATTGTATATTATTGTTTTTACTTTTTAGGAAAATAGAATTTCAGTAGCATTTACTTTTGTCCTTTATAATAATATTCTCTTTCATATTTTGACTTTTCGCTTGTATAAGTAGAGATTGTTAAGAAAATAATTTTTACATTCAAAACACAAGCTAAGTTCTATCTCTCTGAAATTGCTTGTCCTCTACCAAAATTAGTTATCCTTTGATGAAACTCAACTTTGTAAAAGAACCTTTGTTCTACCATCAGTTAAGAAAAGTATCTATAACAAAGAAAGGACTCTCTATAGAGAAGCATCTTTAACTCTATAATTGTCATCAAGAACATCTTAAGAAGTCAATGATTCTCCCCATCTAGTAAGCTTTCACTTTTTAGAGTGTAATTCTAAAATATGCTTAAACGTAAAGGATAAGAGGTCTCATCAAGAGCTGACTTACCATGATCATACGGAAATAACTAACTAACATTACCAATCCTGCATATCAAAACAGAGTAATGGATTGAGATTGTATCAATCAAAAGACAAGGGGTCTCATCAAGAGCCAGCTTGTTTAGTTAAGTTACAACTAGTGAGTGGCATTGTCAATTTTGGCCACCAAACCAAGACAATGGCCTTTAAGGAAAAAATGAAAATTTTAAAGAAAAGAAAATTGTTTAGAAAAAAGAAAAAGAAATTAAGCATATGAATTTGAACTCATCTTTAAAATTTTCACTCTTATCTAGATGGGATACTGAACCATTGATGGTTAAAAGGTAACCTTGTCGAGGCTATGGACATCGACTGGTAGTAGAGGCTCTACCTATGACAACTGAGTACATCTAAAAAGCTAATTTGAGATAGCCCCTTATTTTTATCTTTAAAACCAAGTAATGACTGATGTAGACAAAGCAATTTTCATATTGAAGAGGATAATCAAAACGATAATAGTTAAGTCGATTTTTGTTTTTTATTATTTAGAGAAATGTTACTTATCTTATATTTCATCTAATTTATTTTTTGAACTACCTTTATTTTGGAAGTTTTTAGAAATTTCAAAAAAAAATCAGAGATAACTGGTTCTTCTAGCAAATCGCCAATTGTTTTGCTATTCAACAACCCCCCATTTATTAATATAATAGCTAATATTATATTAATAAATGGGCACCCTTAAAAATTCCTTCCAAAAAAAAAATTTAGCATTTAGACACTTTCTTTTAAATTTTTGGAATAAAACAAGATATCAAGTCAAAACACTTTGAAAACAAGAAATACTCGCCTTTTCACATATCACTGGACCAAGTGTGTCAAAAGCCTTATTAACAAGAAAAACATGCGAAATGCGATCTCAAGGAATCACCGTGCTTAACGTAGATATCATTAGGATTTTTCATTAAAAACTAGGTCCTATGACATTTCCTCTCGAAATAAAGCTCATATCGCATATCACAATTCACAAAGAGCGCACCCTCATGAAGTATGTTGAATCATGCAAAATGTGATATTGCAATGTGACGGTTAACCTTATCACATCGCGCCAAAAATACTTAAGAAAGGTTTGAAATCTTACAAACCACGTAATGTTGTGAAATGCGATAAACGCTCGGTGTTAAACACACACATGGCAGCAACAAAATATTAAAGATAAGCAGGAGAGTTCATCTATTATTTGATAGTGATATACATCTATAGTACATTCGTGTGACTATTGGGTTCCACATCCTAAGGTCTCTTGGACTTCCTTAGTCTATTCGGCTTCCACACCAACCCTTAGAGGATTAGGTGTCCAACATTCCCCCCCTTAATCCGAAGGGTAATGTATGAGTCCAAAAAAAGAGTTGTGATACAAAATGTGAAAAACTGCATGGCAGCACTAGGCTGAATGTGCTGTCTGAAATGTTGGTATAAAGTGCAGTGGTTTAAGGATGACCACCAACGCTGGAACACTTAGTGCAGTTCCCAGAACTCTTCCAAGTTTGGCATGAAGCTCAGGTCTTCTACTAGAGGAAGTGCTCCTAATGTTTTGAAGAGGGAAACCTTCAACCATAAAAGGGAGGTCTCACCCCGCATAAAAGGGAGAACCTCAACCTGAAAAGGGAAGTCTCAACCTGTGATGGTTTAAGGATAACCAAAAACTCTAGAATGCTTAATGCAATTCCTGGAACTCTTCCAAAACTGGCAAGAAGCTGAAGTCTTCTGCTAGAGGAGGTGTCCCCAATTCTTTGAAGAGGTGTCACAAACTGAAGGCACGCTTAGGGGCATCTTTGTCTTTGGCTTCAACTCTAAATCTGGTGTGCTAGGTTGTGGCTCAGGCTCGCTTGATGTGGCTTTGAAGCTTGTAGATGACCATCATTTCCCCCCCTATCAGATACAAGGTGAGAAGATGAAGAAATCTCAACTGTAAGATTGTTCAATACTCTAGAACAAGTTCTGACATATGATTGGAATATCTTCTTCGCTGTTGATGCCCATTGCCAAGAAGTGATCCATCCAAGATGAATCTTTGTTCTTGCAGGAGGTTTGTTTTTGAAGCATTTGTTTGAAGAATGGCTAGTTTTATGACAATGCTTACATGGATGAAGATCAAAATAGTGATATATGGCCAACTCAGTCACAGTGTTGGCATTTCACAAGTTGTTTTTGTTGATATGGAAGAGGAGAAAAATATGGAATAGCTGAAGTTGAACTATCATGAAGGAATCCAACACTCTGAAACTGAATGGGCTTTGAGTAATCTGGAATATAAAAGGACACATCCTTGTAATATCCAAGACCAGTTACGTGCTTGTTGTGGACAAGCTCTTCCCAAGGTCTGATGGTGGGCTTGGGAAGTGCAAACAGAACTTTTGCATCTACATGTAACTCTGATGCTTTATTAGGTACTGAATCTGAATGAGCTTCAACAATATTGACTTGCTACTAATGGGTGGTTGTCTCAATGTTCTGAACAAAAACAGGTTCAAAATGATGTCTATTTTGATGTAGCTCTTCTTCTTGTAGTTGTGGTTCAAGCTGCCAAAAAATCAATTTTGTCTTGTACAATTTGAAAGCAAGTTTGAATGTTAAAAAGAGTTTCCTTACTGAATTTTACCATCCAATCAACAATGGAAAATATTAGACTATTCAACAACTGTAATGCATCATCAATTTGCTCCATTTAATGACAATGTTGCAAAAATATCTCACACAATGCCAAATAACCGCAACTTTAAAGAATATAAACAACCCCAACGCTTATGAACACTGAACTCTATCATTCCCAAAAATCCTCCAACAGATTCACTTTCAAAGCAGAAAGGATGGCTATCAAAACTTCAACAACTATAGCACTATGTCATGGACAGGACTTGAGTGCTCATATAAATAAATGCTTTGACCAGGGTATGAACCAATACTCTCTGAACTTACCACTTTCTTCAAAAAAAACAATCTTCCCTCAATACTCATATATCACACAGAATTTATGGAGAGCTAACAACGCATATGCCAAAATGCAATATATAAAGAGTCAACGATACCTCTAGTATTTCAATAAGAATGACAAACACAACAAAGACCCACTTGTAGGAGCTATGCACCAATGAAAGGATTATTCTGGGAAGTCCATCAAGGGCCAAAGTGTGAACCGAAGTGGTAGGGACCAGAGTGTGAACTGAGAGGATGCAAGAGTCAAAGGAGGTAATACCACGGAGGAGCGAGCAATGATATAATGATATATTGTAATGGGAGTGAGAGAAGGAATATTGTAATGGAATTGAGCAGTGGTTATGGAACTGAGCGCAACACTGAGCTACGAGCAGTCACATTGGAGCCATGATTCAGAAGCTCAACATATAACTAGACACACAACACCAAATCACAATTTAGACAATTAGTTTGGAGAGCCACGAATGGCAGTTCTATGACACCACAATTTCACTTCAACGGAGTTGACAACGCATAAGCCGAGGATGACTGTCATTGGTTCACACAAACGTCATTCTTGCACAACACCTCCAGGCAACGACTTGATGTCCAAGTTGGAGCTATGGTCGATGTGTGAACACAAACATTCAATATAATGCGTAGAGAATAAAAGTAGAATTTGAATGGACTGACCTTTAAACACATAACAATGATGTACTAGAGTCTCTGCTTATAATGCATGGCTAGCTATTCATGTTTTCCATTGGAATTTGGATTGAAACGAATCGAAATAGAATAGAATAGTGAATCATACAAGTTGATCTAGTTGGACTAAATCAACATCTTAGACATCCTAAGGGTGCGGAAACTTGGTTCCAGCATCCCCCCATACTGCTTCGGGTGAGACTTCAGTCCACACTCCACAGGTTGATGCCAAAAGGGTCAGTACTGTAGGGATTTTTTTGGCTAAATAACTTTGAACCTAGGTTAGGCCCCCATAAGCCAACATAGTTGTATCAGGAGCAACTGATTTGGATGGTGTGAGGTTTACTTTTTTACGAGGTTCAAACACAAGAAATAGTTGGAATAGTTTCAACTTGAAACAGATGCAAGTCACAGTCATCGAAACACACACACAGTATTCATGATGATTAATTAGAAACTCATCAAGGAAACCCAAATGACTTGTCCAAGCAAGCAAGTTGACCACATTCAGATTAGTTCATTTCCGACCACTTACAAGTTTTGACACAATCTAGTAGGCACTACTCTCTCCCTGCAAATGAGGCCTTACAAAAGCTAACTAATTTAGCATGCAATAGTTACCTAAAACAAGGTGGATTTCATAAAGCACATAATTTAAGATCATTGTTTTCACCTGAGCATCACCTCCTTGTGGCAACAATTGTTTCGACGTCCTTGAATGGCTTAGATGCCAAATAGACATATCAAAGGGTGTGCCCATATATCCATGGCTTCCCTCCCACATAGATTTTGAGAAAAGTGCTTTTAGTTGGTGACAATGTTGGAGGAAACATCGTCCACCAGATTCACCATCAACCAATAGATCAAATATCCATACAATGGAATAAAGCTCACATAAACCAAGGCCCATATAACTCCACCTCTCATATCTACCCACTTTCACTGGCTTGCCTAAGGTAAACATGATTTGAGGGCTATTGTGACATGACTCAACGCCCTAGATCACCTTAAGGAAATTGAGTTGACAAACTGAGATTTTACTAGCTTCCCTCAGGTGCTACAGAAACCCAAGAGGTAAACCACACTTCCAAGTGCCAAATCCCTAAGTTAACATGCTCTTCAACTTATATGAACTTGCAGACATTGACACAACTCTGCCTCAATTTGAATTTAACCCTCCATTCGCTTGCATGAGCCTGTAGGGGAGCGATTGCAATCTTTTTTACCCAGTTTTGTGCAAGCAACTATGAGATCTAACATATTTCAAAGATAGTTACCACACTACTACCCAAAGCTTTATGATACTTTCCAGAATGATGAATGACACACAAACAAATCTTTAAACACCAGACTTATACAAGGACTTGACCTAACTCGATCTAAACATGACAGTCATTCCGTCAAACACATTGAGAACATGAGATCTATACTTGATGAATGCATATTCGAACATAGATATCTAAAACTTATTTGAGGTTTACTAAGAAGGACTAATGCCTTCTCACAATAGTTGCAATAACATTTATTAGGTTAAGCATTCAATAGCCTTTGATTTATCAATCAAACACGATAAGAGAATAACTTGGATCTATCATAAAATCATGCTTATAGCCATCATATAACTAGATAAATAACAATGATAGAACATCCATTAAAGCAACATAATAAAAAGTACATTTACTCATAAAATATAAGAGGAACTTAGCACTTATTGACATAGGCAAAAGGAAACCAAGTTAGGGACTTCCATGTACCACCTAAGCATAGATTCGGCTGAACCAAATCTTTCTTTCAACTAATAACCCCTGTGCCATATTCCAAGCATGAATGTGGTATCTCATGGGATAAACCAATCCATAAACAACCAAGGGAATCTAGAGGTTAAACCAATTCCATCCTCACACTACCATGATCTGACCTAAATTGGTCCCGAGATCACAAAACCAAACCAAGCTTGGATGCCTCAGAATTCCTTCACTAACCCTTGAGGAATTTTCCTATCTCCACCCACTTGTTGAGGGATTCCTGGAGAAAACCATCTCCACCCCTAACCCTTGGGATTTTCCTCAAAGCACCTCACCTCGATCCAAAACCTTTTGGAAATCCAAAGCTCAACTAAAAATGAATCACATCATACCATGACTATCTAGAAATGGCAAGACAAGGCCGAAACCATTATCAAAACCCTGACAAAACCCATGCCAATGACAACAAATGAACCAAATACACACATAAATATACCATGCATGCCAAAACCAACTAGGAAATCATACATGCAACATGTTACCTGCAAGAATTCCTGCTAAAGCTGCTTTATCCAATATTTCCTTAGTTGGTCCTTTTTTTCCTTGTCCTTCCTTTGCTTTCCTTGGCCTTCCTTTTCTTGCTTTCTTTTCTTCTCCTCTTGGTGCTCTTCTCCACTCTCAAGCCCAATTCCAAAAATCAACAGATAAAAGGCCCAAAATTGATGCTTTAATGCCTTTTTTTTATTGATGCCTCTAATTTATTCATTTTTCATCTATTTTTCTTCAATTTCCTCCTCAAATGCAACTTGTGACCTTTCACCTTCCTTTTTCTCCTAATTTCCTTTATTGTCATTGTTAACGCTCAGGTTGTCCCTTGGCTCCTTTAAGGGATACGACCGAGGTAACACCAGACCAATCTTTGGATTGCGGGTCCTAGCCTACCTGCAATCAGAGAGGGCTCTCTCTTCGTAATTTAGTTTTGTTTAGGGTGATCTTAGGCTAGTTATTGAGCACAAGGGTTTTTGTTTTTTGGTGAGAAAGAGAATGGCCTCAAGTAGAGAGGTAATGCATCGTGCGATGAATTTCAAACCATTGGGCATGGAGTCAGAGGAGCGGGACTGCCGGTGTGTTTTTCTTGGTCACGAGGGGGATATGGAGTAGATGGCTTCTCATGAAACAATTATTCGGGTTTAAAAGGATGAAGTGGAGGTCAGAGATGTAAGGCAACTAAGATATCTTTGATCCGGCTAACCGAGGTAAGGTGGATGGATTCTATCTAGGAACAATTAAGATTTTCCTAAATAACAATCATACATGGGTGACAAAGAACTAATATGCTCCATGAGGTATCCATATTAAAGCTCTTAGTCAGAACAAAAACATATAGAACGTTTGCAAAAATTTAGTGTAAATTGATGTAAGGCCAATTGTAGATTAGTCCTCCTTTCTGCAATTAAAAAATGGATTCTATCTAGGAACAATTAAGATTTCCTAAATACTAATCGTTCATGGGTGACAAAGAGCTAATATGCTCCGTGAGGTATTCATATTAAAGCTCTTAGTCAAATTGCAAAAAATTAGTGTAAATTGTTGTAAGGCTAGTTGTAGATTAGTCCTCCTTTCTGCAATTAAAAAATGGATTCTATCTAGGAACAATTAAGATTTCCTAAATACTAATCATTCATGGGTGACAAAGAACTAATATGCTCCGTGGGGTATTCATATTAAATCTCTTAGTCAAATTGCAAAAAATTAGTGTAAATTGTTGTAAGGCCAGTTGTAGATTAGTCCTCCTTTCTGCAATTAAAAAATGGATTCTATCTAGGAACAATTAAGATTTCCTAAATACTAATCGTTCATGGGTGAAAAAGAACTAATATGCTCCGTGAGGTATTCATATTAAAGCTCTTAGTCAAATTGCAAAAATTTAGTGTAAATTGTTGTAAGGCCAGTTGTCGATTAGTTCTCCATTTCTGCAATCGAAAAATAGTGATAATGAAACTAATATATGAGAACTGATTTTATACAGACAAGAAATGTTTTATTAGTCCATATGAGAGCATGAGAATTTGTTGATCACCCTTCAGCATTTTTAAAAAAGAAAAGGAAAACATAGTGGACAGCCCATTATCTGATCCTTTGAATAATCTTTCATCTCTCAGCCAACAAAATTTCAATGATACAACGCAAACCAGCTGGATTGGAAGTCTTAAGGAGATGAGAAGTACACAAACAAAATCGTTATTTCAGCATATCAGCATGAAAGTGAAAAAAAATCTGTCTAGGAGCTGATAAAAATTTCTTGCATAAATGCCAAAACATGGGCGGATTCACCGAGATAAGAGGCAAAAGGAATCAACATTCATTACCAGTTCAGAGGAAAACATAAAAAAAAATAGCAGACCTTGAGCATAGAGTGTGGCTCAGCAAATTCTATACTAATCTTTCTAGCTACTATTTAGATGGCGATATGAGCATATTATGAGCGTGAAACATAAAGAAAAACAGAGATGAGAGGCACTTATTGAATTATGTGGCAGCTTTGGAATTCCGTAAGGCCCCCTTCAAACACCAAGACACAACACACAGTCCATTTCCAAAAAAACTCCCGCAGTCTTTGATTAATGAATCATACTGGATGTACAAAACCAATCTCTATCAGAGTTCATCGACCAATTCTTACTTCTTTCTCCCTTTTTAACACTGACTATGGGGTGGTTTATATAGTGAAGGATTTATAGCCTTCCCTTGAACAAGTGTCACATGGAAAATATCAAACAAATATCTCCAGATCATATCTGGAAAAATATCTATGAATTGATCTCTTTAACTCATCGTTGGGCTGGGAATTAATACATATTTATCTAAACAGAGACGCGCTAAGGCAACTGGCAGCTTCAGTTATGTAACTGAGGGTGGTGCTTTGAATACTCTTGTCCATATCCTTCAGGCGGTTCTGCTGCTTTTATGTGGCCTCTTTGTCGGTTTGTTGTAGTTGCTTCGTTGTCGTATCGGGCATTCACTTTCCACTCAAAACACTTCAAATTGTTCAATTGCCCCTATCTTATCTCCTGTGATCATTAATACAACCTCCAGGTGTATTAAATTTTCTTATCTGGCTGTGACACAGCAAGCACCTTCAGATTTTTTAAAAGACAGAGCAGGTGTTTGTTTAGCGCCTCTCTGTGCCCCGTATTCCCTTATCTAAGTTTCTTATTCTCTGATCTGTGTACGCTGCTCCCAAATTTCTCTCGCTGATCAGTGCTTCTCCTAGAAGGTTCAGAACGAACAGCGCTTCTTCTGAATTTGTATCACCAATGTCATTGGACTCCATTGAAATACTGCTTTGCCGCTACAGTAGATTCATTGAACTAAAGGATTGATCCAGACGTAATATGCCCCTGCTCATCCTCATAGAATCCGTGGCAGGTTGAGATGTAACTGCATCGTTGTGAAACTGAAGTGGCAGGTCCTCTACAATCCTTCATCAACTGGACAGAGTGTGAAAGTCACCTCAACGAATCTGCAGGGACTGAGACTAAGACTTTTGAATGTAAGTTGCAGTAATTATCTCCAACATCTCTCTTCCTCTGCTGGAAGATCCTCGAGTTGCGCTAAATGACAGAGTCACACTCTAATCTCCGTGGACGGATCATTCCCTGAAGAACATGTTACAAATTGCCAATAGTGATTATGTCTGCAATCTTGACATAGCGGAATCAACCTATAAACATATAACTCTTCTGCCTTCAGTCCTATCGAAGCTTTTAACTGTGCGCGTGATTTTTCAGTCGTGTGTCCAGTTTGCTATGTAACAGAAGCGTCCTGCATAAATGAGTTTTCTTGCAATGGCAAACATTTTTCGACTGCTGCATTTAGAGTTTGCTGATGTTGGCAAATGGTTTGAAACTGAGATCAAGTCTGTTGATATTCAGAAAATCGAAATGAACTACAGAAATCAATTTCATAATTAAAACGTTCAACCACAGCCAACCCAATATTGTATTCTCTGCTAAAAATCGTTGCTTGGTCTAATGGCTGTAGATCATAGGAGTCTATTTAAACTGGCTTAACTACGAATCTAAATGCAATCTTGCAGGGTCAAGTTGCGATCCTTTGATCTAGTGGGATTTTATCATAATTAGCACAAATTTCATTCTCAATGCAATCCTGTAGAGACTTTACCTGTGTTTGATCAGCATCAATACTTCCTGGAGTTCAAAAATACTGACTCACATTCCAATCTAATCCTTTAGCTCACTGGAAAAATAGCCAGTCCAATTATATTAAATGGGCATGTAACAGTAATAGAGTGTTTATCCAATGTTGTCTTCTCTGCATCTTCTTTTTCTGCCAACAGCTAAAGGCTCCCATCATCTACTCTTGGGGTGTATGTAAGTGGCTAGTTTATAGTAATGTAAACCATGCTGCGAGTGCCTCTGGGAATGAAAAAAGCCATATATGATATTCAGTGAAATCCAGCTCTGATTTTCAAATCATTTTGGATCAACCCAATTGACAAATCTAGAATTTGAGTTGTTCTACAGAATTTGTTTACTGGTGTTTACTAGTTACTACCCAAAGAGAAAAACATATATTTGGAAACATCCAGCAAGCTTCCAGATGTATGGAAGGACTAAAATTCACTGCCTTGATTGAAGTTAAAACTCTATCTTAGCAGACAGATATTCTCATAAACTCAACTCTCACTTTCTGTATGAGCTCAAGCAATCCAACGGGCTGACTGATCACAGGCAATAATCTTCTCACTGTGGCTGATTTTGCTATGCACTAGTTGTATACTGGTGAGAGTTTATTACAACTAGGCTAGGTTCAGTTCTCAATGTATTCTTGGATGGGCTTTACCTGAAAATCACCTAAACAACAGGGTCCCCCATCAGGTTCCCCCTCAACAACTACTGTATGACATAAGGCAAGAATTTCTAGAAATCTTTGAGTCATATATCTTTTTTGGTCTTCCTGCCACCTCAGATTTTCAAGTCTATGATCCGTCAAGTTGAATCCTTTTTTGAAGAGTTGAACAAAAGATTTCTTCTTCTTTCAAGGAAAGCTTCTTGCCAACACTTTCTGGCACAACCTTCTGTACCTTAGTAATACCTGTCCCATAAGACACACCAGCAATTGAACATTTGAAGAATTCCATCTCATTACGTGTAAGAGTGCCTGTCTTGTTCGAAAGGATGGTGCTAACCTCACCCAATTCTTCATTCAAATTTGAATTTCGAGCAGAAGGAGGCTTGTCAATTTCTTCATAGTACATGCGTACATCCATATTTAAAGAGAACACTTGCATTACCTTCACTATTTCCATAGATACATAAAGTGATATTGGAACAAAGTAACCATACAGCACAAAACTTGTAAAGAACTATAAAATTCTAGCCACAAAAGAATTGTCCTTATTAAATTGAGCAGACTCTATGCTATTCTTGCCATGTGCATCATCAGGTCGCAAATATGTTTGGTTCTGGTAGTCCTTGGACAGCAAGATAGAAAATGCACCACTGCAAACAAGTGACAGTATAATAAGAGGTAATAGCTGGAATATAACCACTTCACAAACACTATCTTTCTGAACACATGGTTTTTTCATTTGGGTACAATCTTGTCCCACACATGAAAACAGAGGGTGATGTTGCCATTGCCAAGGTTGGGATACAAAACCCCAAACCCCATCCAACATTTTTCTTGAATGTACATGAGCACAGATATAGACATAACCAAACCACTGGACATTTCCAAAGTACCATTTCACAACCATTAAAAACAGAACTAAAGGTTGATAGTCCTTTGTAGTAGTAGCAGAAAATGCTGAGCTAGTTATGGTTATATTTCAACCAATGGAGGGGATATGTATTTAGGGGGATCTCATATAATGTTCTTAGTATGGGGAGGGAAGAATAACTAGGATTTAGATAATAAGTTGGAAGTTAATATGTAATCTGATCAGAGAGCGCTAAGGATAGGAATCTTAGGCTTTTGAAGGGGAAACAGGACCTTTTTAAGCGGATTAGGGGAAGTTAGCAAGTGTTTTGAGGGAAAAAAGGGAAATTCAGACATGCCTCGCTTGAGCTCCTCCAAATTGACACTGCCTTATGCTTGAGATGCGAAAGGATAACACGCTTGAGAATATAAAATGAAATGGATCCCAAGCCATGTTTCTGCCACCACAACGCTACCTACCCGGTCTACTCTCCTAACATTTTTTCTTCTTTTGGTTTGGGTGCCCTTGAACTAGCATACCCAGCCTTTCAACCTTTCTTTCAGCTATCCTCCTATCTAAATCGACCCTTGTCTCTTCCGGGGCTCAGATTAAGCTGATGAGCGCCCTGGTTTCTCTACCTATTTACCAATCTGCCAAGTTTTAAGCTTGTTTGGCCAGATATTCATCTCTATATTCTAAAGCAAGCAATTGAAACCCATGGAAGCCAAGTTTAAACTGTTTGGCCTTCCCTTGACTGAACAACTCTTCAAAATTTGAATGACTTATCTAAATGAAACTCTCTGGAAATATGGAGCCTTTGCAGTAATAAAAAGATGACATATTTGGCATGCAAACCGTCAATCATGAAATATGAACCCCTATTGCAATAGAAGGCTAACAGTCATAAATAAAATGCCAAAATGTCTTTTTTTCCTTTTCAAAGTATTTGTCATTGCCTTTGCCAATTTCTGCTTACCCATAATAAATAAGAAGTGATGTCCACTAGGATGTTTTTCCAAACATTCAGCTTGAAATACATGTCCCATGAACTTGGTCTTATTTTTCCTTTATTAACTTTATTAATGAACTTTTAATTGAGAGTTGTTGCAACCTGTACCTGCATTGGTTCTTTAGATGTTATTTTCCTAATTCCGCACTATACCTGGGTTTGTGTATGGGGTGTTTTACTTCAGAATAATGGATGTTTTTATGGTTCGTTATTTAGCCTTGTAGTGTTATTTGGGCTAGGTTGGCCTTAATGAACGTTTTCCCTTTCTCGAATCTTGATAGCTTATTACCTATTGGTTGAAATTTTGTGCCTGATTTTGTTGTAGTGTCTATGAGGCTTCGACGCTTCTTCGTGGCCTCCATGTTGTGGCAACATATAATTCAATGTTCGATAATAGTCTTGACAAAATGCTATGACTAGGCAATATATAATTAATTGTCAAACAAGAGGTTTTGTGGAAATGTCATCATTGGTTAGAGATATCGTATATGTACATAAATTAATTCCATTCGACTGTCTTTCCTATAATGAACCATAGAGTTGCAATGACAAGGGGGCACTTAATGTTTCAGAGAATTCATATTATGTTTATGTGCACATTTTACAAGTTACACAATCTCTATTATTTAGATCTCAAAATACCAATGACGATAGTTAATAATACAAGGCTACTTACCGTTTTCACATTCATGGTAAAATTAAAAATAGTCTTAATCTTGTTCAAATAATTTCACCTTCCACTCTTTTTTTCATGGTAAAGCTAAAAATAGTCTTTAGACCTTAGTTAGAAACTTGCGGATACTCTTTCTTCTTGGTGATACCGGCATACCATTCTAACCATGAAGAACATGAAAATCGATCATTTTTCTTCGATTATTATTTTCACTATTAAGATTTCTTTTCAAAAAACAAACATTAATTATATGAAACTTCAAATATTTTGTTTCACTTATCCATTTGGGCATTTTTGCAACGCATTTCTCATTTTAGCTAACGCAAATTTAAGAACATACAAATCTCTTAGTATATACCTACATATTCTCAAACACAAAACCCATAAATTAAACAAGCCTTTTGTCACAATAGGGAAAGTTCTATAATCCTCTAAGTTATTAAGTTGGCTTCTATTAATACAATCTTAAGACTGTGATGTGTAGTTACATCATCATGGGTAAACAAAGTCCAATCACTTGAAATGGTTCTCGGTAAATGTTTATAGATTTTGGATTATGAAGCTATTTTTTAGATGTGAGAAAAAAATATCTTAATCAATTAAAAATATTTAGATTATCTTTAACGATTAAAAAGTGATTTATATATAAAATAATAATTATTAAATAAAGTTATATTTTAAAATCATTTTTAGTCTTAATTTATTTTAGTATAATTTAGTCTAGTCTTTAAAATTTCACTGTTGTAGTGTTCAAATCCTTCTTTCAGAAATGAATTCAACATCATCAAAAACTTTTGGAGCAATCAAAATCTTAAAACTTGATAGCTATAATAAAAAATTTCAAAAATTTGGTGTCCAATTTTTCTTAAAAATATACCAAAAATTCTATTATTTTCCTAACAAAATTGTACAGTTTAAACTATAACCTTACAAATTTACTCTTTATATATATATAAACAATTTTATATTATTAAATATTTAACCTATAATATTATATATATAAACACATATTTGAATTGTTCATATGTGCATTCATCCATTGAATATCGACAAGGACAACACCAAAGCTTACCAAGGACGCCAAGACTGTGAAAAGGTGAGGGAAGCCGAGAAGAAGGTCGTCAGAGCGTGAAATACCTGAGTAGGTTCATGTAACAAAGAATAATTTGAGACAAAGAAGAGACTCAACAAGGCCAGTCAGCCGTGTCGCTGTTACAAGCGAGCTTTACAGAAGCCCCTACTTAAAATTGGTATCGGAGCCAAGTTAATCATCTGGTTCGTGAAGGTTAGTACTCAAATACATCACTCTTTATAATGGATCCAGCCAGAAGATCTATTTCTTTCCGAGAATTAGATGAGAAAGATAAAGCTGAATAAAATCCCCTTCGGGATATGTTTGCATCTGCTTCCAGTCGTGTGTTAAATTCTGCTGAATTAGAATATGAAGAAACTCAGCTTTTGCTAGATGGCAACTGGCTCGCATAAATGCATCTGAAGTTTATACTAATCTTTCTGTTTTCCATCTAAAGGCTGCCACTAGAATTTCCATAAAGGAATCCATAAGTCAAATCCAAGAAAATTTTGAGTGTGTACAGTCCATCCTGCTTCTAAATCCTAAACAACTTCAAGCTCAAGCAAAGAGGCTAAAAACCCAATATCTACATCTGGGTTGCATTAGAATCGGAATCCATTCTCTGACTCATTAAGGGCTAAATACTTTTGTCCTCGCTATAGTCAGATATCTTACTCATAATAAGTATACCGATTCCCTAATAGGAGGTATTGTGGCTCGTTTGTCAAATGGCCCTGTTTACTTTGATTCTTATCTGATTTTTTTCAGTTTATATCTTTGACAAAACAATCGAAAACATTCTCTAGTTGCAAGTCCAGACCACTGGATTTGATATGTCTAAAAGGAGACATAGCATCGCCATTCAGACATGAGGATGTTTTAGACATACGAATACTCTGTATCCTGCAGTCCTCCATGCTCCCAGTAAAGATTCAAAGTCAAGTGTGGTAGTTCTAATTGATTCAAAAAACCAAAAGATAGAACACCAGGCAATTAGGTGGGAAGATCTTACTTTCCCTAAGCATTGAGTCTTTTCAAATCCTAAGCCCCCTGATATGAAAAATATAACCTCTGCAAATATTAAAGAAGACCAATCCTCTGCCATCCTCTCTTTTCCCATAAGATCTACTATTGACCGTAGAAGGATTGACCAAGCATGCAAAAGTTCACCATTGTACAGAGACCCCCTTTACATTGATACTGCTTGTTCAAGTTCAGCTTAAAAATCCTGTAAATGTATTTCTCTATTTGAGTTTTCCCAATTAGTAAATTTTTCTTCTTTAGAAGTCATCTATCCCGAATGTAAATCATCTGTGAATCTAAGTAGCCTTGCTGAAATGGTTATCCATGCAAATCATCATCCCAGGACTAGAGAAACCCCACCTTCCACAATAGTTAATCCATGTCCAAATCCTAAATGTTCAAACATCCTTTTTCCACATGAAACTGATCATGTGATGATGATGCATGAACTTCCTTCATTGGAAAGAGAAGACCCATGACTTACAGAAATGTTTAGCAAAATGAGACCAACAAACATGCCAAAGTATGGTCTAGGCTATCTTGAACAAATGAATGACTTAATCCATGAATCAAGGTTTAGTACTGTTCTGGATGACTGCAAGAAGCCGTCAATCCCAGAAATGCATAAGTTTTTCACACTAATGGATGGTTGTAAAAGGCATAAAATAGACTCCCAATGGATGAAAGAAATGCTAAATTGAGATATCTATACTCATCCAAAGGCAGAAATTTTTGGCCTCACTTATACAGTTGAAGAAAAGCTTAAGATGTCCCAAGAATGGAAAAACTTCATGCATATCTTTCTATGTTTGGAAAGATATGAATCAGTGAGAAAATGTTCTGATCACTGACACTGCATCTTCCTCCACAGCACAACACTCATGGTCTGCCTTAGATGGTAGTAAGATTGAAACTTCTTCCACATTTCCACCTTATAAGGGAATCATTCTTGGAGAAGCTCAGAATTCGGCAAAATCCATCCCTTTAGTATTAAAGGATGATAATGCTTTAGGCATTGATGGTAGAATTCAGAAGGCTAGTGAACAATTATACTAGACTAATACAACCATCAAAAACTTATGTTGTAAAAGAACAGTTTGATAATCTTCAGGTTTCAATCAACAGCGTAAATAATTGTCTGAATGATGTACAGTTTTCTTCTTCAGTTGTAAAGTGTTATGTCAGAGAGTCTTTGAATAAATTATAAGAGGTAGAGGATAAAATTGTAGACCAAATGCATTCTACAAAAGGACTCACAACAGATTTAGCTGGAAAAATTGATAAAATACATATGTCTAAGTCTGAAAAGCTAGTTCCTACTTCCTTTTTATATAAAAGGAATATTTAAATCCAGAATCCTATCAAACTAGTTGACAGATTTCCTCATTTGTTTCCTAAAGAAGCCTCCCAGTCTCCACCAGAATCTTCCAAAGAGAAAATTGATACTTCTGACTAGATCTCTATTGCTTCCTTGTTCAAGGAACCAAAGAAAGAGCTAGACTCTCAAAATTTTCCAATATATGAGCCACTGGAAAGTCAGTTCAAAAAATACTCAGCCCCTAATCTCAGTGGTAAAGGAAAGGTTCCAAAAGCCCATACTTTTTTCCTAGATTCTCATCGAGAAAGGAATATAGATAATCTCAGTGTGGGACAAATAAGGCAAATGATTGATATGATGTTTACTGAATACAAACTTATGTGCCTTAGAGGAAAAATTGTAGAAGCCTGTAAGACTATCATTCAATGTTTTACTGGAACTCACCTATGATGGTGGGAAACAGAGTCATCCCCAGCCTTGTTAAACAAAATGGAAAAGGAATTGATTAAAGATGAAGCTGGAGACATAATCCATAACATGGATGGTACACCTCAAAACCATATGATTGGAGCCCTCACCTCCATGATTCTAGAACATTGATGCGGCTCAGAGACAGAAATTGCAGATAAACATGAAATAATCTTAATGAATCTTAAATGCAATAAGATGTCTCAATATGAAGACTTTCAAAGAGATTGGATGCAGCGCAGCTATGAAGTAAAAGAATCCAAAAATCTTCTCTGGAAACAAGTATACCTTGTAGCTCTACCATCCAGATTTGTAGATTTTATTCGCCTACGTGAAATCTTCGAGTTACGATTTGAGTCTTATACTTGGGGAGAAATATATTATATCATTACTAAATCTTTGGTTGGTCTTTGCACAAGTTCTAAAGTAAACAAATCGTTAGAAAAACTCTCAGGATTGCCTAATAGTAAATCTATTTGCAGTAAATATGGCTTAAATTTTGAAGATCCTCTTGTTAAAAGAAGAAAAGCTAAAGGATGGGCAAAGAAGGCAAAGAAACAGACAACCAAATTTGACAAAGGGAAAAGAAAGGCCCCTTTGAAGTCCAGAAAAGGATATTACAAGTATATTCCAAAGACCCACTACTACAAGCCATCTGACATTCATCTCCATAGCTCTAAAGTAGAGAAATGGAATAAATTGACTTGTTGGTTACATGGTAAGACTGGCCATACTTTAAACAAATGTCTAGTCAGTGAAGAATCTACGAAAAACAGAGGCAAGAAATCACAGCCTCTAAATGTCCAGAAGAAAGTTGTCCAAATAGAATCTTCAATGTTGTGTATGAGATGTGGCTCTAGAAGTCATAAAACGGACCATTGTCCAAATGTTGTAATCTGTGAATAGATACAACAACAACAACTTGAAGATTTATCAACAAACTCATTCAATTCCTCTTCCTATGAGTCATCAGCTGAAGAGCTTAATTATCATATTCAGCCATGTTTTTGTTCAAATTCAGATGATTGTCAATGTCAATATTCCACAAATTTTGATTATGATTCTTCTACTGATTTTTCCATTGATGACTCACCTGCAAAACAACAGATACAACTCAAAGAAAAGCATTGATGGCTCAAACAACATAAGAAGAAGAACTCAAGCTTCTTGCACAAATTCGTGCAATGGAAGAAGGAGACATGAAGAATCGGCTACTTGAAGCCTTCCTAGATTAACTCCATTCTTCAACATCTTCCAGGAGTTCTTCCAAGAAGCCGCTTTATGTTGATGCCTCCTATGGACAGAATATAAAATCATTTCAAAGACATCAACCGGAAGACAAATTTCATTCACTCACTTTGGGGGAGGTAAGCAGAGAAATCCATTATCTCAAAGCAGAAATAGCTACTTTAAAATCTAAAGTAGCACAGTTAGAGAAAGAAAAATAGCCCTTGACACAAAATCTTTCAACACATATAAATGCATATACATTGCATACTGCACCATTTTCTAGTGAACCAAAGGTGGAGATTGGCGAAGGCCAAAGAGGTCACAATAGGGTTCAGAGAAATGAGAATCCTAACAATTGAATATGAGCAGCATCATGTTCTCATAGATATTTATATACAACATGAAATATTTTCTCTGAATACATTAATTGACTCAGGTGCAGATGTGAATATTCTTAATACTAAAGCCATCCCAGCTAAGTATTAGGTAACAACCAATAGGAAAGTTATTGGCTTGGGAAATAAAACTCTGAGGTATGAATTCCCTAAAGCCTCCATATGTTTTTATCATCACTACATAAACTTAAAATTTGCAGTAGCAAACATTCTTGTTGATTGTATATTAAGAAATGTCTTCTTAGCGGCCGTAGAAACACATGGTCCTGTCAGGTTAAAAGGAAATAAAGTTGGATACTTCATTACCATCCCCACTTCGCATGAAGGACCCAAAAGGATTGAAATGCCATATGTGTCAAATCCCATAGTATCTACCATGATTCAAGCCATGCAAGAACTGGATAGAGCTAAGTCTAAGTTGCTTGAATTCAAAGATTTGAAATCTACAATCCAGGTAGAAGAGAAATTAAAGAATCCCCTAAATCATAAGAAAATTGAGAACTCAGGAAAAATATTGAAATAGAATGTTGTTCTGAAGAGCCAAATGCTTTATGGCACAGGAAGCAATATTCTGTTGAACTACCTTATAAACCAGAATATGAAGGTAGGCCCTGCAAAAGTAGAGCTATTGCTATGAATAAAGAATACAGAGATCTCTTTGAGAAATAAATAAAGCAGTTACTGGATAATAAATTGATCAGAGAGTCTGACAGTCCCTGGAACTGTTATGGCTTCTATGTTAATAAAAGGTCTGAACAAATTAGAGGAATCCCTAGGTTGGTTATAAATTACAAACCTCTTAATTCTGTTCTAGTAGATAATACTTATCCAATACCCCATAAAGGAGATCTCTTAAGCAGAATTGCAGGAGCAAAGGTCTTCTCAAAATTTGATCTCAAGTCAGGATTCTGGCAGGTAGCAATTGCAGAAAAGGATAAATTTAAAACAGCTTTTAGTTTGCCTATTGGACACTACAAATGGAATGCCATGCCATTTGGTTTAAAACATGCCCCATCAAAGTTTCAAAAAGTCATGGATTCCATCTTCAAACTGTATTTTGACTGGCTATTAGTGTACATAGATGATATTCTTATTTTCTCCAAGAACATTCATGATCATTTCAAGCATGTACAAATTTTTCTTTGGGTAATCAAAAGGAATGGATTGGTTTTGAGCAAAAAGAAGATTGAATTATTTCAAACTTCTATCAAATTCCTTGGGCATACAATCTAGAATGGTCAGATATCTCTACAAAAGCATGCCCTCGAATTTGCAAACAAGTTTCCAGATACAATTACAGACAAAACCCAGCTCCAAAGATTTCTTGGTTGCCTAAATTATGTCAGCAACTTTTAGCAAGATTGTGCCAAGGACTATAATCTGTTAAACCAGAGATTGAAGAAAAATCCTATGCCTTGGACTGATGCTCATACAAATGTTGTAAGGAATATCAAAGCCAAGGTAAAGTCTCTTCCTATTCTATATGTTGCTGATGACAATGCTTTTAAAATTGTTGAGTCAAATGCCAGTGATCTCGAATGGGGAGGTATACTTAAACAAAAGAAAGACGGAGAGGAGAAGATAATCTAGTTTGCCTCTAGGACCTGGAACCCTGCTAAAAGAAGTTATTCCACAATTGAAAAAGAGGTGAAAGCTGCATGGAACTCTATTGACAAGTTTGAAATCCATTTAGTCAATAAGAATTCCTTGTTAAGAACATATGCTTCTTCCTTAAAGAAAGTATTGACAAAAGATATTAAAAAGCCTAGTGAAACAAAATTTGCCAGATGGCAGGCTCTGTTTGCAAATTTTGATTTTGAAGTAGAACATATCAGAGGAACAACAAATTGAATGTCTGATTTTCTCAGCAGAGAATATATCCAGCAGCAGGAGCATGCTATGATAATTGTTACAGAATGGGATCCAAATCAACAACAAGAAGCCTTAAGATCTATCCCAAAATATCACAGTTGGTCGGCATATCGAGACAATTGGAAACCTACTTGGTAGCTAAGAAACAACAAAGTTCTAGATGCACATCTTCAAGCCCATACTGACATTTTACATTTAGTTCCTGAAAGAAAAGTCTATCCAAAGGGAAGCCGATGGATCCATGATATGGTTTACTCAAGGAGCATGACAACAGCACACCAAGCAGAAGAATCCTTAAGAAGTGATTTTCATAATATCACTATGATTTGGTTAGAAGGAGGAGATAGACGCAAAATCTATCACAAATATTTCTATATAAATCACACCATAAATACTCACTGACCTATCATGACAAATAATGCAGCCCTATGGCCTGGAAATGATCCAAATTTAATATTTCCAGACATTGTTTACAATTTCGCAGGTTATAATAAATTGTGGAGGGATATCTTAAATGTTGATGGAAAGAATGAAACCCATTACACAAAATTAAAATTTGGATCAAGTGGAGCTATGCAAAGAAATCAACAGTGTGATTGGCTACAAGCTTGGTGGACTGACTATGGTGTTAACAAAATGGAAATTGATCTTCTCTACTATGAATCCTACTCCAGAATGCAGTGCAACCTCTGTTTTGAAAATAACAATTTTCACTGTTTTCATACTCCATGCGAAACTGTCAGGGATTTTCATAATCTTTCTGAATATGAAATTTTAATTCAATACATGACTAGACATTATGAATGGTTAGTTATGACTAAAATAAAACATCAGATTGTATTAAACAAACCAACAATATTCAAAAGGATATATACAAAAGCATGGGATGAACATTTGTACAAACAATTTTGATTCCCAAGAATCACAGTTTTTGATGACCCCACTTAAAGAACGGTTCTCGTGGACTTGTCCTTAAAATCTCCACAGTGTAATAATGATGTCTAGTCACAGGACAAATTGTGACTAGTTTTCTCGTGGGTTTTTTTTGTTCAAAAGCATTCACTCTATAAAGATGTTTTCCATAGGATATATTAAATCTCTTACAATGTAACCTAGTACGAAGATTCTTCAGTCACGAGACTCAGAGCACTTCTCCGACTTTTGGTGTGCTTTGAGCCACATCTCCTTGACTACTAAAATTATTGTCCTAAATCTGTCTATCCGATTGTCGAATGTTTGTCCTCTCATTTTCCTATAAAAGAAAGGGGTAAGGCTCATTCAAGTCATTCGGATTTGGAGTGAAGAATTTGTGTGTTAGTGTGTCTAGAGTATTTTCTTCCTACTCTACAACCGCGAATGCATGTCTGATCTAATCGTATCATGAAGAGGCCTCTAAAAAGTCTTAGGAGATCTGAGAAGCTTGCGTATCTGTGTGCTCGGCATAGATAAGAACCTAAAGTGGCCTCATCTATAGAAGGTTGATGTGTGTAGTTTGTATGTATTCGCTCTGTCATGCGAACACAGTGAATCTTGTAAAAATCATTTCTCAAATGAAATAAAAGAGTGATATTTTTCCGCAATCTAAATATTTGTCATGTGCATTAAATGTCTGTTGAGGTAGTATTTGTCTCAGTGGTTCTTGCGTGAGGTTTGCCAGAGGTTCGCCAAAGGGTAGAAGGGACGCCCAAACCGTGAAAAGGCGAGGGAAGCTGAGAAGAAGGTCCCCAAATCGTGAAATACCTGAGTAGGTTCGTGTAACGAAGAATAATTTGAGACAAAGAAGAGACTCAGCAAGGCCAATCAATTGTGATGTTGTTACAAGCAAGCTTTACAGAAGCCCCTGCTTAAAATTCCTGGACCAGATATGTACGGTTTACTTTGAATCAAATTCTAATAAATATTATAAAGAACAAACTGAAATTAATTTTGAAAACAATCCATGGGTGAGCCTATGTAGAAATTTGAACACACGATCCATGGGTAAGCCTATGTAGAAATCTGAACACTTATGGTCACTGTGGAGGCTATCTTGAAATCTAAATACGCATGATGATGTTTGTCATTGGTCAGATATTTTGGTTTTTTTCCATCCATCCATATAATTTTAGATGATGAAATTGTGACGTTGAATGTTTAAAATATATAAATAAATGTAATTGAAAAAAATAGATTATGATTTTAATTATTTAAATTTATTTTAGATATATATAAATATGTTTAAATTTTCTGGAAAAATTAAGAATATATCAATTTTTTTTTTTTTTTTTTATTTTTCAATTCTAATTTTTTTTTTTTTTCTAAATTTAAATAATATTGATTAAAATATCATTAATATTTGACCATTCCAATGGAATATGTCCAAAAATTGTTTTTATTTGGTTAAGAGTTCGTCTTTTCAAAATGTAAGGAAAAAAATTAATTGTCACATAGTTTTCTTTGAATAAAAATGATGAGTCAACCTACACTGTAATGAGTAACTTTGAACAATGATGAGTCAATTACATTACCTAATAACAACGAGAAATAGCCATCCAAACTACAGTTTGACACAACTTAATCATGAAAAGATTTCCACGGTAAACAAAAAAAAATCATAACATCAGGCCTCGCAACAAAGACGTTCCATGTCCGCTTCATCAAGCCGATCACTGAACAGCCTCGCCTCCAACAGACACCTTTCGCGAATCGTTCCCACCACTAACCCCAACGAACAAAGATGTCTATGCACGACCCATTGAGAGTCAACCACGCCCATTCTCTCGTACGCCGCCACGTCTCCGCCCACGCATCGGTGGAAATTAAAATCCAAACCCCAAGCGTGCACCAGGTCGTTCTGGATCATCTTCCACACACACTTCCACGCTTCCTTGGAAAAAACCGGCGCCATCATCTCCACGAACGCCGCGCACGGCGGCAGCAGCGGGCTCCGGCACAGCCCGCCACCAAGTAACTTATGGTCGTACGCCACCTCCGACACCTTGTGGATCTCCACATCCCGCCGCCGCCTCGTTAGCCTCCAAGTCAGACCATTGCTGGCAGGGTCCATCGCAGGCTGCGAGATCTCCAACCCATGCCTCTCCACAACCTTCACGTACTCCTCGGCGTCGAAATTCTCCACCCCGAGGTCCTCGTCCCACATGAAAATATAATCGTACGGCGCCACCACGTCCGGGTGGAGGAACCGCTTGGCGAACCACCACTTGGTCTGTTTGCGGCCGGTCACATGGATGGCGCGCCTCGACCATTCGAATTCGTCCCAGTCGCTGACGTTCCCGTCGTAGTGGAAAAGCATCACCGTGAAATTCTCTGAAAATTTCTCAACGGCTCTGTCAACAATATTCTTCTGCTGCACGCCAACCGTGAATGTGACCAGATATCTGGGCGTCCGCAGCAGGTCCTCGCTCGGGTTTCCCCACAGCCTGCGAATGTACAGATCCGTTTGGGGAGCTGAAATGCCCGTAGGCAGAGAAAACGTCTCTAATTTACCGCTGCTGCCATTATTAGCCATGGCTAAAGATCCAATAGTGGCGTTGCAGCGGCCACAAACGCCATTTCTATTTGGTTGCACAGAATGGTATGGAGTAAAATAGGCGGGCTCTGAAAATAGACCTATCTGATTCACACGGGGACGCAGGATGCCCATAAAGTATCCAAAAACAAAACCAAGAAGTATGCACCTGAAGTACCTCATGGCGATCTACAGGAGATTTTTGCTGTGAACTTTAACGATCATTTCGTCCTCCTAAAAGCCAGGATGGCTGAGTGCCTGCCTGCCTGCACGCTCGAGAATCCCACTTTATCAATCAATCTACTCTTCTGATATAGGGAATTGGGTCTGGACTGAATATCAGTCGTGTGTTTTAACGATGGAGTTGTTTATAGAGGTGGAGGAATTGTCCGAATGTTAAAAGTGATTGGAATCTGAATAAAAAAAATTCCAAAATTTTTGTAAAAATATTGTTTGAATGATGTTTTTGATAGTGAAAATAGATTAGCACCATCAAAAACTTTTAAAAAACCTGAAATCTTGAAATTTTATAGCTATAATTTGATTTACAAAAATCCTTACTCAATTTTATTAAAATTTCCTTAACTTTCGCAACAAAAAACAATCTCAACTTTAAAAATTCATATCAGTTCAATACTGGTAAAAATATTTATCCTCTTACCAAGATTCATTCAGAGTTGTTCATCAACCAAATTTAGTATCTTATGTTTAAACGATGGGTGGCATGAAAGACGAATGCTTCTGTTCGAGAGTTGTTCATCAACACGCAAACTTCATACTTCATCATCCTTTAGTCTTACTATTATTACTTTAAAAGGTTGATGGGACCACCTTCAAAACATTTTTAATAAATCGCAGGTATCAGGATTAGATTTTTATTAATTTTTGTATTTAACTATTAATTTTTAATTTATTCCGGATATTTAATTCATTTAATATAATTAAATGAAAAAGTATTTGCTTTTAATTTTTTTTTAATTTTATTTCATTTTCAAATATTTATTACATTTACTGTAATTTTTTATTTAAGAAAACTCATGTGATAGGAAGAGTATTTCTTATACTCTATTTTTAATATTTTATTTAATTAATCTCTTAAAATCTAAGGAAAAAAAATATAATTTATTAAAAAATTAATCATCATCATTTAAAAAACTCAGAATTTATTAATAATTAAAAAATCACAAATACCTTATATTTCTAAATCTCAAATTATTAATTATTTTTAAAAATTCTTAATTCATTAAAAACATTAAACCAATTAATTATTATTTAACTCCTTAAATAATTTAAAATTTATATATCTTTAAATCAAATATTATAAAATTGGGAATTATAATTAAACAAAATATTACGTAAAGACATAAATTATATTTAATTCAACACTAAATATTATATATATATATATATATATAATTAATTGATTATTATACAGAGAAATAAATTATATTTAATTTTACAACAAAATGTTAAGTAAATAGAAATATTATTTAAAAAATGTTAATATCAATATTTTTTTGGATTAATAATATGTTTTATCTTTTATAATTGTATATTTCAGTTCCGTATATATAAATTATATATGGACTTCAGAAAGGCTTTGTGGACTTTAGAAATGCTTTAGATACGGTTCTTAGAAATAATCTTTGGAATAGATTAGAAGAGCTAAAGGTTCCTTTCGGGTTGAGAGCTGCAGCTATAAGGTTATACAAGAATGTAATTTCCAAGCTAAAGAGCAATGAGGGGTGGTCGAAATATATTAAATGTAATATCGGAGTTAAACAAGGTTGCCCCCTCTCCCCTACCCTATTTGACATTTACATCGACAAGCTCGAAGGCTATTTAGAGGAAGCAGGATGTGCTGGCACAATCTTAGTTGGGATAGTTGTCATCCTTCTTCTCTATGCTGACGATATTGTTCTTCTCGCAAGGTGCCCATCTGATCTTGATAAGCAACTCAGACTTCTTAAGGATTTCTGCTCTACCATGGGTATGACTGTTAACACTAACAAAACAAAAGTTATGATTATCAAATCTAGGAAGGACACTTACACTAATCTTATGTATGACAATAATAACTTGGAGGAAGTGTATTCTTACAAGTACCTAGGAATTGGTATTCATCACAAGCTCAACTGGAACTATAGCATTGAGAAAAGGATTAATGGGGGTGGAAAGCATATTTTGTTCTTGAAAATAATTGTAAAACATCAAACCTCGTAATGTGGGATAAAAAGAAGTTCCTCTTTGAAACTTTAGTCACTCTTGTTATCTTATATGGATGTGAGGTTTGGGGTTGCAGCATCTTTAGAGAATCAAGGAGAAAGATTGAGCAAATCCAGAAACGTTTTATAACGTATAACTTGAAAATTAAAAGTAATACACCCTATCCTATTCTCCTTATACAAGTAGGTCTTTCCCCTATTGAGAGCCTAACTATGATTAGGCTTTTGTTGTACAAGCACAAACTCAATAACATAGGAGATCATAGACTTCCTAAGCTAGCTTTAAATTCTAGCCAAAACCACCTAAGGCTCAAACGGGGTGGTATAAAGACATGAGGGCTTGGTTAAATTATTGGGAGATCAACGAGAATGATGCATTGCAAAACATTATTAACATTAAAATATTGTTACTTCTAAGCTCAAAGAAAAATGTGGTGCCAAAAAGATTTAGCGGCTAAAAAGAAAATTAAGTTATTATAAGAAGGTCATCAACCCCACCTTAGAAGATCAAAAGTATCTCTCTATTTAACTAGCTCAAAGAAGAAAATTAATACATCGAAGATTAGAACGAATTCTCATGAGCTCCATAGTGAAACAGGTCAAGTTCCAAAAACACCATGGATGGAAAAGGATCTGCCATCTCAGTTTCATAATCTTTGTCGCAATACTGACCTTCCTAGCCTTTTATAATGTCAAAATTACAGTGAGCTTGGGAGGCTTCTCTCCAAGTTTTTTGAGCATAGGAATAAAATCTTAAATCAAACTAAATAATTTGTTTCTTTAGGTCCGATAGACCAAAGATTGGTCCCACCACTGCCACCACCACCACCATTGATTATTTTTTCATTTTTTAATTTTATTATTATCTATTTTTTAAAATTAAATTATATATTATATTATATTATTTTCTATATTTTAAATTTAGTAAATAATATTAAGTTTAATTTATAAAATTATTTAATTTTATAATTAACATTTTAAATTAAATTATAAATATTTTAATTCATTATTTTTATTAATTTTATATTACATTACAACTACAAACTACACGTTTAATTCATATTTAATATAAAATTTATTAAATTATTTATTTAAATTAAAATTATATATACTTTTAAATCTATTTTTATACACTCTTAAATATATTAAATAATTTTTTTAAATAAATTAAAATAATAATAATAGTCTTTAATAAAGTTTAAGCTTATTATACCTAGCTTTATATTACAAATTTAAAAATTTACGTAGCGGATGGGCATTTCTCAAAAACGTGCATTTGTCCACACTCATCTAAGACCCACCACATATTAGGTGGGGGTATTTCTAAAATTATATTAAGTTTTTTTTAATGATTTGAGAATAATGGTGAGGCGTAATGAACTTTTTATAATTGTTTCTTATATATATTTAAAACGATTATAAAAATTTTCAAATCGCTACTCACCCCATCATAGTATTATTATATATATATATATATTATATATATATATATATATATATATATATATATTTTATTTATAAAATAAATTACTATTTTCATGTTTGATTAGTACAATCAATTAAGGGATGGGGATTTTAGCAAGGTGATGTAGGATTAACTTTACAAAGTAGTTGTGTTCTGTCTTCGCTATTCACCTTAATACATATATGTAGTATTATTTATAAATATATATTATATTTCATTTATAAATAAATTATTATTGTCAAATCTATAATTTGTTGAGGATAGGCTTCGTTAACAAAGTTATTTATAATCAAATCTCAATATATAGAATGGAATTTATCAATTTAATTTCTCAAGCCACAAATTAAACTTAAAAAATAACTTAAACACACCAAAATAAAATATTATTATTATAATTTAAAATTATATTAAAATTAAAATTTTATAAATTAAAAAATAATACTCTGAGATAAATTTAACCTATAATTAAATATGGTACTTTTACAATTATATCCAAAATTTTATATAATTTTATATATTCTTTGGGAAAGAGACCTAACCTTCACACCTAGAAGGAATCAACCGCATCCACTTTCCCATCCTCCCAAGAGGGGGTGGGAGAGGCAACGCATAAAATCCAAAGCCACTTATAAAGAGATTATTAAAAATATTTATGCATGACTATAGTATTTGGTTTAGTAATTTTAAAATAAGTCTCAAACTTCTTGATCCATGGTCCACACAATTGTATACGGACCCTAGCCCGTTCAACGTGAAGTGTTGTATCAAGAAACCTCATTTGGTGAATGTGAAGTTGCATCAAGAAACCCTATTTGGTGAGCGTGAAGTGCTTCAACAAGAAACCCCATCTACATAAGAAAAATTATTTATTTCACTTGTTATATATATATATATATATATGGTCGGAGGATTAAATATTATATAAAACAATTGGGTGAAACTTGTGATTTAGGAATATATATCAAAAAAAAATATGTTTCATTATTATACATTACAAAAGAAAGATTCACCGAAGGAGATTTTGGTAATACATGAGTACATTTTTAAGTAATAAATATATATTTGTTTTGTAATTTTTATGGCCAATAATTTAATTATTTTGGAAAAAATTAAATTAAATATATATATATTATATATAATATATATATATATATTATATATATATATAAATTATTTATTACTTTTATTATAATATTATTTATAGTAGTTGATTGAGTTAAATAGTTTCCATGAGAGAATCCATGCTTTGAGGATCAAGAAGGCACAAAGATACTAGATCCATTTTCTTATTGTTAGACCAAGAGCGAGCTATAGTATAATGTTGTGCTAGTGAATACTCACTCACTATTTCATACTTCATTCCTCTCTAACTGCTAAATAGTACAAATTCCCTCCTATTTTGTTCTCACTTTCTTGCATATACATTGTGTGCTTTCATTTTAATTTTGGATGTCTTTGAAGCTTGCCTTGGCTCCTTACAAACTCATTGAGATAATTTATGCAAATATCACTTTAGGTACATAGAATTTTGTCTCTCAACTTGTTAGCAAGAATTAATTTGTTTATGATACAAACTATTTCACAAGAGAAAATCATTTCTTATGATACAAACTTTCATAGGATATAATTATTTCTTGTGACACAACACACTTCATAGGATAAAACTACTTTCTTGTGACACAAGTTGAAGCATTCCACATCTTGAAAAACACTTTTCCCTTGAGAAAGAAAAAATTGAAAAATCTTCTAACGATTTCCTTATTGCATCTTCAAATCTCTGTTTGATGTGACATGTCTCACAAAAAAAAATCTCACAAAAACAAATATTTTCTTTTCTCATGATGTATCACATGAAAACAATTATTTGCATGACATGATGCACCAATAGATTTTGTTCTGATACAACTATCATATGAAAGATTTATTTTTTAATGCAGCAACACTTTTTCTATTCCTAAAAAACACGGGCACTAAACATTTTCAAGTTTGTGACATATTACATGAATAATTTTTCCTTTGTGTGACACATTGCACCACCATATTTTTCTTAGTGGAACATGTCACACATCCAATATTTTCTTGGAAGCAATATATATTGCATCAAGAGACTTTATTTCATGTGATACATCACATTCCAAGCAAATCCCCCCTCATGCCAAGTTCTTTATTGGATCACTTAAAATGTTTATCTTTGCAAAGCATTGATTTAATAATGGATGTGACTAGTCAATCCTTTTAAAAGGGGGTTTTCAAAGATGCTAGATTATAGAATTTTAAATTATAAAACTCCATTCTCCCTTTTCCATTGTACCATTTGTTAATTCCACATTTACCATCTCATTGGAAAGAAAATTCATCTCATTATTCAAATTATAAATACTGCATATGTGCTACAGGATCCCCAATAAGGGAATTGAGCTTGTGTAAGAATGGATGCTACAATTTCCTTTAGATTGAAAAGAAGTAATGAAGAATCGACGGGTCTCAAACAAACAATTCAAAAGTAAGAAATTTTCTACGTGTCTAACTATGATGGTAAGGATTCCATACCATTTTTCAATATCTCTTATTTATATAGTCTATAGGGGTCTAATGATATGTTTTCCGAAGAATCATGGGTCCCTTTAATGCACACCATCACAATAACATGTTATATATTCAATTGGGATAATATCCTCTCTACTACTTTAGAGGAAATGTTTCAGTTATAAAGAACATTATGTCAAGAAAACATCCAAATTTTCATATGTCATCATATTTGTTGGATGTATTATGTATGGTGCTTTTTTTCTTACGAAACATTTAGTGGTAGAAAATGACTAGTCCTCCAATCCATGTTTATTTCCAAGATTTGTGGGAACAAAAGTATTGTGCGCACCACCACAAAATTTGTGACAATTTCCTAATTCATTTTTTTCTAATCACTATTTTGTGCTCCAAAACTATATATATTATACAATGCAATACAATAAATTGGTAAAGTTAAAGATTGTTTTGTTCTAGTTCATGCGACTTATATTAAAATATACGACTCAACCAAATCTTTCGAACTATTCCCAAAGTTTATGCCTAATAAACTATCTGTATAAGAAGTAGACTAATGTACTCTTATACATAGAGTTGGAGCATCTCTTGTTAGACACAAGAAACTATTGTGCTCACCAATTCCATTCTTCTTAGGATATTATAGTTTCAAATATGGAAAAGAAGCACAATTTAAAGCTAACATTATATCAAAATTCCTTTTTCAGGAAGAAAGAGATCGTAGGCATGACCCCATGATTTTTTTTGCAAACATTGTTAGGTTTACAAATACATGTGAGCATGTGAATCTAAAATATGGAAAGAAGAAGAAATACACAAAAAGGACACCAACTATGACAATTTTATCTTTAGGATGAGAGATATCTCTCGACATAGAGAAAAAAATTACAAAAGTAAGAAGCAACTAGAGTAGTAAGAATATAAAAGGAGAATATAATTAAGGAAGAACGAGAAAATAAGAGGAAAAATAGGAGCCGATTAGACTATAAATGGAGTAAGAAGAGAAATACAAACAATATGAAGAAGAAAGGAGAAATAAGGAGGAGGAGTTTAAGAAAGCTAAATAGGAATACCAACACTCTAACCCCATTGACATCAGACCTCCTATGACTTCTTCTATCATACTCTTAACTAGAGGTCCTAGATTGGGTAAATTCACACCTCCAATGACTAGCCAATAGAAAACCTTAACACTTTCAGGCTTGATAAGGCACAAAAAAACAATATTAAGAAAAATACACAGGGACTTCCCATTTCTTGTATTCCCACGTTCTCATTCACGACAGAGGTGCGAATGGTCAAATACAATATTCAATATCCCTTAGCCATATCCTTAGTAGGTGTAAATTTCACCCAAGTTTTTGAACAAAATCTTAGAGATATGGCCAAGGAACTTCAGCATTAGAATGACAAAGTTAAGATCCTAGAGGAAGAATTAATATTTTACAAAGGTGATAAAGCATGCATTTTTGAGTTTAGAGCATGTATTGGAGAGGTACCATGACACAACCAAAAAAATATACAATTTTTTGTGAAATTTTCAAGACTTAGCTATCCACATTATAACATTTTTGAACAAGGCCTAAATAAAAAAATGGATGAAATAAAAAAAAGGCTTGAGTAAAACCTCGTTGCATTAATATATCTCTCAAGGATGATCAATAGAGAAAATCAACATTATTACCTATTGTTTCCAAACTTCCAAAGAACTAGAGAGAAATTTGAAAACAAATTGGCAGATTCCATAAGAAATTGTAGAAGAGTTCACAAAATTTCAATAAGGCTATTAGACAAGTACATATTACCAAATATTGGAGACACTGAGTTAGCTAAGGGTATCAAGTTAAATTCAAATAAAATTAGTGGTTGAAATATGGTTTAGAGAACTCTCGATAAAGATACCTCAAAGAGTGACTAGTGTAATGATGAAAGAGCACTTAGTGTTGCCCCACAAAAACCCAAATTTAATAAGCTCATTTTTGTTCACATTGAAAAGACATTTGAAAATATTATCACAAGACTCAGTTATTTATGAAATCACATTAAAAAGGACTACTTTCACAAAAGTGATAGGGATATTTTCTTATCAAGAAGTGTGGATAGCATACTTCAATGAAAAAACTGAATGACATACATCATAATTTGATTTCAATTGTACTGGTAAATGTAAAGTAGGGAAAAGGAAAATCAGAGAAATCCCAGAGTTGTAGTTGTCAATGGGAAGTCAAAGAGTCCCATGAAATAGTTACAATCTAAGTTATCTATGTCCAAGAGCACCCACTTGAAAGGGTTCTTGCTTTTTGTAATTTTTGGAATGATTTTGAAATTTTTTAATGAGAAATTAAGCCATTAGGGCCATTTGGAGGAGAAATGATCGGGTGGATGTGATGTGCATGCTATTAACTAATTATATCTGATGTATTGTTATTTCCACCATTGTAAGGTGATATTATTGATTTGATAGACTACTCTTCTATGAATTTTACGAATTTGTATCATCAAATTAATTTTTTAATATTGTTGTTCTAAGTTAATGAACTGATGGTGCTAAATCACTTTGTTTTTATAGCTATTCTATGTACTTATATTTTCCATGTATTAATAGTCTTTTCTTTTCTTTAACAATTTACTATTTTAGAGTGCAAGTAAGAACAATGGTTTCATTATCTATTTATTTTGTTTAGTTCACTCCTTGGTAGGATATAATATAGTATTTTTACCTCTAGATTTTAGTTTTAGTTCATATTTCTTTCTACATTTTGTATATCATACATGCTTATTAATTTTGAGTAATGATAGCTAAGATATAATCTAGATGGGTTTGCTTCACCAAATGGTGTGAGTTCTAATTGGGACTTCACATTTAGGAGTATCATTATCTATAAAAGGGATTTTTTCTTGTGCCAACTTTTTTTGGCACTTGGAGGGAAAATATGTTGCATGTATGGTAAAGATACTCAATATTCATGTGGAAAAATGTTTAAGCATACAACCCAAGAACTAGAACCTCATATTTCCCTACCATAGGTGACGATCCTAAAGTAAAAATTTCATATGAATATGCACCTCTAATTGGAGATTCCAATTTTCGATATGTTAAGAACCCAGCTCACAAAAAGATAGAAAAGATAGATCAATGACTTCAGAATTAGCCTCTTTGAGGGGGAAACCTCATTTACATTACATAAATGAACAATTATTAGATGATACAAATGACAAAACCTCCTTTCTATATATAGGATTCTAAGGGGTCACAATATAATCAAAGCCGACATAACAATAATAATATAAGGGCACAACAATAAAAATAAGGGCTACAATGACAATAGTAATGGGGTAATCACTAGTATTATAGGGACCTAACATGCCCCTCTCCTCCCAAAAAGTGTTGTCCTCAACGCTTGAGTAGTTCTAGATGCTTTTGTATAAAATTCTCATCCTCCTATTTGGAATCTTTTTGTAGGTAAGTTCTTCCACTTGAAGAGATACTCTGAAATTGATCGCTTTCATAGCTGTCGATTTCTTATTTCTTTGATTGCTTCAGGTTCCAATATGTTTTTTCCTTCCTCATCAAGTTTTGGCAATATTGTTTGAACTAGGAGCTTGTCACCAATAACCTTCTTTAAGCACGAAACATGGAAAACTGGGTGCACTCGGGAAGCTGCAGGAAGCTCCAATTTATATGTCATAGTACCAATCTTTTGCAACACCTTGTATGGACCATAATACTTTGGTGATAATTTATTATCCTTCTTAGGTTGCTTAAGGGAAATTTGTTTATATGGTTGTAGTCGTAGAAATACCCAGTCACCTACATCAAAACTTATTTCGGTGCAATGTTGATCTGCCTATTGTTCCATTCTATTATGTGCCAAAGTTAGGTTATCCTTTCAGAGTTGGATAAATTGTTGTTGATGCTTGATGTGATCTTCCACTTCTTAAACCTTAGAATTTTCTCTTGAATATGATGTGATGGACGGTGGGTGATATCCATAAAGTGCCATAAATGGGGTCATTTTTGCTGCAATATGGAAGGAAGTGTTATACCACTATTCATCCAGAGGCAACCATTTGACCCATTATGTCTGTTTATCAGATACAAAGCAACGAAGATATGATTCCAAAAATTTGTTTTCTATCTTAGTTTTCCCATTAGATTGAGGATGATAAGATGAGCTATGAGCTAACTGAGTACCAAGACAATAAAATAATTTTGTCCAAAAATTTCTAGTGAAAATGGGATCTCTGTTGCTTACAATAATATTTGGGTTTCCATGTAGCTTTTGAATTGTTTCCATAAATGCAGTAGAAAATGTATTGGCTTTAAA
>APFE031581962.1:0-10287 GCA_000404065.3 Pinus taeda
CACATCTTCCGTATATGCCTAGTTTCCGTATATGCGCACATCTTCCGTATATGCCCAGTTTCCGTATATGCGCACAACTTCCGTATATGCCCAGTTTCCGTATATGCGCACATCTTCCGTATATGCCCAGTTTCCGTATATGGGCACATCTTCCGTATATGCACAGTTTCCGTATATGCGCACATCTTCCGTATATGCCCAGTTTCCGTATATGCGCAGGACTTTTTCCAAGTAGTTATGTGCCAGCTACTCTGGATTCTTTGCCACTTTTTTAGGTACAGGACTTGGGCCACTAGCCAAAACTCCATGAAACTTTCAAAAATTGAAAGTAACATAAAAAAAACCATACAAATGTAAATAATTGAACAAGGACTTGACTAGACCCCTACTAGCCATGACATACATTTTGTTAAACATGTCACAAATATGCATTCTCAGAGGTTACTTTAATTTTACTTGCTTGGCTTATAACTATCATCGAGTCGCAATAAACATGCGAGTGATGAATTCCTGTGATATGTGCCAAATCCAACCCTTGCCATAATTCTAAATATCCCACCCGATCGTTGGATGCCTCCCCTAGGCCTTAGGCATATTTGATTTCCCTTGCTTCCTCAAGGTAAAAGAGAACCCCACCCGCTCTTGCTTCCTTAAATACATTAATAGTGTAACTAAGCTTTGATTTTTTCAATATTGGGTGTGAAGTCTAATGATTTGATGATCAATTTTCAAAACTATGTTCATTGTCTCTGATTTGTCACTAGATTATCAAATTAAATATTTTAATCTTTTATTTTTAATTGAGTTAATTGCATTATACGCAGTGTTTCCTTTGCATTCCACACTGTGCACAATAAAAGCTTCCTCTGCACCTCCACACTTCGTACAATGAAAGCATTTGTTGCTCCTCCATACACTACATAATGAAATTAACTCAATTAAAAATAAAATAAATTAGGTTGAGTAAAATTCCTATTAGGAGCAAGTTCATACATGGAAATTTACATGATACAAAATTAATATATCATTGTCACATATTGCATATTATCAGGAGTTAGCTTTTATTGTATGAAATGCTAAGAAGTGGAGAAAGGTTTCCTTATGTAGAGTGTGGAAACACAACATTCTCAAATAATGATGCACTCTGCATAATAATAGTTTCGCTTTCATTGTGAAAAATCAAATAAAGGCACACTCCGCACATTTAGGATTTAGCTTTCAGTGTACAAAATGTGGGGGTATGGATAAAGCTTTCATTATGCACATTGTGAAAATTCTGCAATGTGTTGAAGTGCGGACAAAGCTATGTGAAGGTAGCTTTCATTGTATGAAGTACAGAGGTGTAAAAGAAAGTTATGCAAAGGTGGAATTTATTATGCAAGATATGGAGATGTGTAGGTGGAAATAATGATAGATTGGAGAAATGTGAGCATTCTCGAATAACGACAATATGTGGGCCCCGCACAAAGAGAAACAATCTTAATCAATTACTTAGCAGTAGAGGTGGGGACTTGCTGCATTGCACCTATTAATCTTGTTATTCTAGACTCCATACACAGATTTTCACAAATTTTCTTGTGTTAAACATTTTTAAGTTTTCTAAAAACTTTAAATACTTTCCTAAAATATATTATTTATTTACAAAATTCTAAAATATTATAATTCATTTGATAAAACTTTAATATTTATTGACCCGCAGGTTTTGGGGTAGTGACAAACCTCTTCATGGTATCAAATCCTGGACCCAGGTTCGATTCCCCCGAGCTTCCTTTTTTTGGGGGGGTTGTTTGAGGAATCACCACACTTCTATGGAATCCAAAAATAATAATAATCCCCAAGGGATAGCTCAATTGGTCAAGTTCCTGTTGCTAAGTACCTTGTCTATCGGGAGGTCACTAGGTCAAATCTTCTCAACAACCTTATGGTTAGGCATTGCTAATTTGGTCGACAGGTACATCCCTTAAGGTTGATCAACCTGAACTTTCTCGTGGATGTAGCGACCACTCAATGTTCATGAACCACATTAAAAACTTTATTTTATTTAAAAAAATAAATAATTATTTAATATTTATTTAGAATAAATATTTTTTACTAATAGAAAATATTATAAATATACCATTCGTTTTTATATTTCAAATCTTACATTTTGATACTTTATAACCAAAGTGAAAATAACATTTCTTTATCATCAAATATGAAACTTAATTCATGATAGTTGTGATTGTAAATATTTTTCACAAATTGTGAAGTAATTTTAAGTATCAACCTCTGTTGAATTTTTCAACTATTTTATAAATTATTTTAAGAATTATATAAAAATAATTAAACGTAAATTTATTTAAATTACTTTAATTTATTAAATTATTTTTTAATTATTATTTTTAATATAAATATTATCTAATTTTTTAAAATTAATAATTAAATATTTGTTTGGGGTGAATTTTATTATAGTTTAATTGTCAAATCAACAATGGAAATAAGTATTATTGTTTGCTATCTTTAAATAAAAACTGACTTATTATTGCTATTCAAGGAAAGTCATATTCATAATGGGGTAAGATTTCACTCCTCTCATAGTTCTAGATCTTAAATCTTTAACTTCATTCCTTAAATCCAAAAAGCAAACTCTTAACTTAACAAAAATAAATTTTTCAATACCATTTAAATTTATCTTAGTATTCAAAGTGTACTCTTTTTTTTCCTTTCACATTTGCAAATACAAGGTGGAGCTTTATAATAAATTCATGCTCATGTTAGTATTACAATCTTTTCATCTTTATATTATTTTTGAATATATTAATATATTTTTAGTGCATTGATTATATTATTCTTTTCTTTGTTAATATAATTTTACGTATATAATAATTAAAGTGTTTTTAATTATATTATAAAGGTGGGTTAAAATAAGGGTTTTAAATGTTTTATTCTTTAAAAATAAAATGTATAGATAGGTTAAAATTTAATAATCTAAACTAGTCCGTCAAGATAAAAAGGTTAACAAATGCAATGTCTTTTATGTTTTAGAGGATTTAAAGCGGATGCTTCGTAATATGAGGTGTTGTTGGGATAATTTGGAACACTTCGTTATGCATGATTATGTTATTAGAGATTTGACAACTCTTTTATGTTTTAGAGGATTTAAAGCAGATGCTTCGTAATATGAGGTTTTGTTGGGATAATTTGGAACACTTCGTTATGAATCATTATGTTTATGGAGATTTGACAACCAAGACCCTCGTGTAGATGATAGGGCTTTGTCTTTTGGTGTTCCCTTTTCAAATCATGAAGAGTGACTCTTTGTTGGGATTTATTTTATGACCTCTATTTTGAGGATTATGTTTTTTTATGGATATAGAAAATTTTGTTAATAAGTCTCGTACTTTTGTTTGTTTTAGATTTTATTTGGTTCATATTTCTATTATGTTGTAGAGTTCCTGTGCTTTAATGCTTTGTTTTTATTTGGTATGGGTAAGCCATCATCACCATGGATTTGGATTTTTATTTAGTTCGAGGCGTTATTTGGTTCGAGGTGTTATTATGCTGTAGAGGTTGTATGTTTCTCTTATATATTGGATATACCGTGGTTTTTCAACAAGCTTCCTAATTTCTAATGGCTTGGATACTCTTTGATGGGTGTTACCAAGTTGAGGCAAGGATGGTATGAGGAGAAACCAAGGTTATCTTCTTATCTTCTTGGCTTGGTTCGTTTGGAATGCACTTGGTTTTGGGTGGTTGATATGTACTAGTTTACATTACTCTTTTGCTAGAGGACTGCATGCATGTTCATTTAGATTAGAATGGTGGCCATCAGTTGGACTTGGTGTCTTATTGGTTTTGGTTATTTCACTCTTGCTTCTTGATGGAATTGTGAAATGTTTATAAGAGACTTTAATTCATATCTTTTACTTAATGGTAATGTAATGAATTATATCTAATTTATTGTGATGTATGAACCAAAGCTTTTGGGATGTCTCCTATTGCTTATCTTGTGGCCTTAGAAAAAAGTTGTATTGAGTCTGTAATCTTGTGGCCTTAGAAAAAAGTTGTATTGAGTCTGTAATGGGTTTGTGTTTTCTTGAAATGTATCTAGTAGTTATGGGGAACCACCTTTGTAAATCTTTGATTTTGAAATGAAATATAATGACTTTATATTCACCAAAAAAAATTAATAATCTCAAAAATATTCTTTGTAGTATTAACAATTTAATTGATGAGATCAAGGCATTTCAAATCATTTTTTAATTTCAAAATCAATGGACTAGTGTTATAAATTCTCAACTTTTACATAAATTAAATGCCACCTTATTGTTTTGGTGTTTATAGGCATTTATGATCTATTTAATTTAGATGATGGTACTAATATATACTTGAATTAAAAATTAAAATTTTATCAAGTAAGACATTTACATATTTATTATTGTAAGTATCAACCTATAAAAATAAAAGTAAAGAAAATTAACATATAAAATATAATATTATATAAAATAATGATATTTATTATTATATTATCTAAACCTATCAAGTTCGTGAGATAGAGATGGGAAAAGGCAACCTACACGAACATAACATCATGTTATGTTTTACATATCACTTTCTTAAAAAAGTTTGTTTTTTTATTATTGTATATAGTAACATGATACCAATGGTATAAATAGATATACTTTAATATATTTGTATGTTGAATAATATTCAATTTAAAATAAATATGATTGATTTATATAATTTATTTCTTTTTAAGAAAACATAAAATTAAAGTCACTCGTACTCCCAAATACTAGTAAGGTAAACCAATTCTGAGCTCCATGAATTAGGAATCTTTACGGGTTGAGGGCTTCGATATGTTATATGAGTAGAGCATCCCTAAAACCTCAGCGTTTCTTCTTCTTTAGAAATGTCACCAAACTATTTAGAAGCTATGAAACAAAATTTTCTCTTTCATACCATGATGACTATAAAACACAGAACAACCCTACAATATTCATTTCTTACGCACATTTGCCTTTTCCATGCAAAATTTCCGTCTCTTCCACATGATGACTTCAAAACACGGAATAATCATAAAAGTTGATTAACACGGAATAATCATAAAAGTTGATTTATTAGGGTAGGAAGCATCTGACGAATTGGGCGTAAAACTGTAAAGATGAACGTCAGAAAATAAAACACAGAACAACCATACGATGTTCATTTCTTACCCACATCATCCTTTTCCATACAAATTTTCTCTCTTCAACAGACCATGATGATTATAAAACACGGAATAATCATAAAAAGTTGATTTCTTAGGGTAGGAAGCATAAGATGAATTGACCGTAAAAACATAAAGATTAACGTTAGACAATAATATAGCAGAAAGGAAGAACAACAAATATATATTTATATGATCATTTCCCTGAAACGAAACAAAGATGTTACATGGATAAACATATTTGTTGGCATAATCATTCTTCTGTCCTGCGAAAAACACACGACTTCCGACCAAAAGGAATGATGATACATTCATATTAATATTTATTTAAACGAAAAAACAAAACCATCCGAAACGGATCATAGGCCGCGGCCTGCCACATGCGTAAAACCATCTGAAATGGATCATACGCCGCCTCCTATCCCTCCTCCGCCACCAGCGCCTCCACCAAATCCACCGCCAGCTCCGCCACCAGCTCTTGCTCCTCCTCCAAATCCACCGCCTACGCCCCCTCCCGCGCCACCACCTCCACCTGCACCACCACCAAACCCTCCACCCACTCCACCACCAGCACCTCCACCGAAACCACCACCAGCACCACCACCTAAGCCTCCTCCCACGCCACCTCCAGCACCACCGCCAAGACCACCTCCAGCTACTCCTCCCAAGCCTCCACCGCCTCCAAGTCCCCCACCTCCTCCTAACCCTCCTCCGCTTCCGATAAAGTTGTCGGGCTCATATTGATGGTCATGTACTCCATTCTTTAAGTTTCTACTTGCGTTTACATGACATGTAGAATCCGCTGCTACTAACAGTCCCAACACAATAAGCAGCATTCTATTTGTCTTCATCTTAAGCAGCCAACCTTCTTCTTCTCAACTCCTGTGACGAGTAACGCACAGAGTTCCACCAGAAGAGTAAGAAGCCTCTACTATCGCGTTGCAGTGAACGCGTTTTTATAGCAATAAGGATGGAATTCTGAATGAGTTAATCATTACACCGACAGCGATGACCAATCTTTTCTTCACATTTCATTTAATTTTCCACCAACATTTAGCGTGGAGCCTGCACGCCAAAATTGAACAGACGGTCCATTTGCAATGTGAACATTGACGCCTCGGCCGTCTATGGTCTTGTAACTGTTCATGATGAGCTCTTCTTTGAGCATGATAACCATGTCCCTCTGGAAGATAATCCACAGAGGTTCGCTCTGACTGACAGCGTGACGGAGCGTGCCAGGCCTGGGATTTACAGGGTCGTCGTCCCTGGGATCGGTTACGACATAGAATCTGCCATCCCGGCCTCCAATGGCGTTTCTGCAGAAGCCAATGCCGCAATCAGCGAGCCACTTCCTGTTTATGGTTATAGAAATTTGAATTTTGTTTGGGCGGTATTTTAAATTCGAACTCAAAATTCAAATTCAAATTCGTCTGCTATTAAATGAGTACGGTGAACCTCATTAAGTCCTCAAACCGGAGGGAGGCTGCGGGTGGCTGCGGGCAAGGTCGCCGAGGGTTTCGATGGGCAGCCGGAGAGGGATGCCAGAGATGCTCTGTGAGGCTGTCAGGGGTGTAAGGACGAGGTACCTCCATAGCATTAACTTTGCTATGGAGGTGGAAATAGGATTTGCCAAAATGAATAGACACTTTATAAATGGAAAGTTAAGATGTGTACACTAGCCATATATCAACTATCATTGAATATGGAAAAAATTGCACATCTCTGTTAATTTTAATTTTTATTGAAATATTTTATTTATAATTCACATTAAAATGTTTTATAATTAATATTTTTGAAATGCTATATATCTATCTTCATATTCACAATACACATTAAAATATTATAATTGATATTTTTGAAGATGCTATATATCTTTCGGGTCTAAGTTTTACTCTTTTTTAATAATTAAATATATTCTGTTTAACATTTTTTTTTAAAATAGTAGTTGATTTCTTTTTGTAATCTTTCTCTATATACAAATTGATATAAAATTTAAAATAGATATTTTAATTTTTCTATTTATGCCAATATATTATGATATTAATAATATTAATATTAAAATATATTAATTAACTTTAATATTCAAATTTTTTAAATTTAAAACTTCGGTTTTAATACAAACAAAAATTACATTTGATAATAAAAAATAAAAAAATGAAAATATAAAATTTTTTAACTTATAATTATTTTATCTCTAATCGGAACTTCGCATATACAGTTCCGATTATAAACACTTCGTATATATAAACTCGCAGATGTCGGCTTAAGGCGCAGATCTCTCATATATACAGTCGGTGAACAGTCTTCGATCTTGGTTTAAGGCGCAATTCTCTCATATATACACTCGGTGAACAGTCTTTGGTGGTATACACTCGCAGATCTCAGTTTAAGGCGCAAATCTCTCATATATACACTCGGTGAACAGTCTTCGGTGATATACACTCGCAGATCTCAGTTTAAGGCGCAGATCTCTCATATATACACTCGGTGAACAGTCTTCGATCTCGCATACATACACTCGGCATTTGAACTCGGTTTAAGGCGCAGATCTCGAATACATACACTCGGCATTTGAACTCGATTTAAGGCGCAGATCTCGCATATATTAACTCAGCATTTGAACTCGGTTTAAGTAGCAGATCTCGCATATATTAACTCGGCATTTGAACTCGGTTTAAGGCGCAAATCATTATCATTTGAACTCGGTCCAGATCACTATCTTAACTAAGCAGTCTCGGAAGATATAAACAGTTTCGTCTCGGCAATATATAAGCGGTCTCTTGGTTTAAAGCTCGCACTCCAAAGCTTGGAGATCTTGGCTCGCACATCAGGATCAGATATCAGGTGCACACATTCCTTATCTTTTCTTTTTTAATACATATTTTCTCATATAATTTCAAGTATGAATACTTCACCACAGTTACCAAAGATTACCAAGGGCAGACCTAGCACAGTTACTCTACAAGGCCTCTATGAGTATATAGAGTCTTTAGAGAAACGCAGAGAAGAAAGAGAAGCCAAGTTGCAAAAAGAGTTAGAAGCCATGCTGGAAAACAAATTTGCATCTCTTGAAAACACTATCCAGAAACAAATAGAAAATAAAATAGAACTTCTGGAGAATAAAATGGAGGCAATGGAGACTAGATTGCATATTATAGAAAAACAAAGCCAAGATACTAACCAACCACCCCAGCAAGGAGACGCCGATACCTTAGAGGGTCTTAAAATGAAAGACATGATTAAAGAATTAGAAGAAAAAGTTAATAGTCGCCTCACCCTAAATAGTGTGGTAGATAAGTTAGATATTAAACCAATCAAAGACGAAATGAAAAAATTAATAGAATTAGACCACGAACGTAACAAAAGGACCTTAAACCTTATAATCTTCGGTTTAAACGAGGAAGAAGATGAGGATACTTTAGCCTTAGTCCAGCCAGAATTACATAATAGATTACAAATTGAAACAATGTGTCTCACAGAAGTCAACAAGGTTGGGGAAATTACCGAGAATAAAGGAAGATTAATCCGCATAAAGGTGAGCTTTCTACTGATCCATAAGCAACACACATACTTAGTAAAACCTCAGTTCTAAAAGGAACGGGAAATATTGCATCAAAACCGAAGATCTCATTCCAGATAGATCAAGCAGGAATTAGAAAGGAGGTTTCAAAAGGTAAAGAAGCTAGAAAGGAAGGAAAATGGGCAATAATCCAGAAACAGAAAGCCTTTATTCGGGCGACAAAACCGCAAAGATAGTAAATAGCAATAGCAAACTAAACATGCTCCGGATCCTTTCTTGGAACTGTCGGGGCTTCCCATGGAACAAAGGCCCCAAGCTAAGTTGGATCTCAAATGATGTTGATATTATTTTGCTTGTTGAAACTTGGGAGCACGAAGAATCTAAGGTCCCTAACATAGATGGCTTTACGCTATGGTCTACATGGAACAAGCGATCCTCCCGTAGAGGCATTGGGGGAATAGCTTGTTACATTAAGAAGAACATCTCCCCCTATGTTAGACTTTATAAAAACGACCCTTACAACCAATTTAGCTGGATAGAGATCAGTGACATTAATAATAAAAAGTCCTCCATAGCAATATGTTATTTCCCCCCCATTAATTCTAACTCCTATAAGAAGAAGAATCTAGATAAAACTAACCCTTACAATAGTTTAGAGAACGATATTTCAAGCCTAAGGAATGATGGTAATATCCTTTTAATAGGTGATTTCAATGCCCGAACTTCAAGCAACCAAGCTATTATTTTAAGCAATCATTCCAACCCTAATCCTCTTTGGTTAGACGAAGACCCTACCTTGGCTAGTAGGTACAAAAGGAGCTCTGAAGACCTCGGAGAAAATTTGTTTGGGTCAGAGCTTATCAAGCTCTGTAGTGCTCAGGATCTCATAATTTGCAACGGTCTAAAAAAGTGGCCCAATTCCAGCAAGATGACCTGCATCCATGGACTTGGTAGCAGCGTGGTAGACTACGTTATTTCCGATCTTCCTTTATACAACGAAATGATAAACTTTGACATCTTAAATGACCACAAGCCTGACTCCAATCATAGGCCTTTACTTATAACCCTCAATTTTGTCATGCATAGAGCTCCCATAGAAAACAATAATTACAACCAAAAGAACTTAATATTTGATAAAAATAAAAAAGACCTCTTTCTAAATGAATTAAAAACTAATTTGCCTCTTTTATCTAGTATAGATAACATAGAAGACCTATATCATAATTTTACTACAACCCTCTCTTATTCTATTAAAAAGTTCTCAATTGAAGTCTCAAATAATAAAAGAAATAGCAAAACCAATCCCTGGTATGACAAAGATTGTAAAAATGCGAGGAGAGCAATTAAGGAAGCTGTTGATGATTCTCTTAAAATGGACAAGATAAGAATATACAAAGCCCTAATTAAAAGGAAAAAGAGGCAGTACATTCGTCAAAGACAGGAGTATCTCTTACACCTCTCTAAGGTAGCTCCTAAGAAATTTTGGAGGCAGATTCTGACTAGGAAGACTAAGGATAATAATAAAATTGCTCTTCACGATTGGAATTCTTATCTTAAAAGCTTTATGAATCTCCTAATG
>APFE031581969.1:0-10329 GCA_000404065.3 Pinus taeda
ACCCATAAAATCTTTCGCATAAAAAACCATGTACTTCCAACTACAAGAAAATAATTATGCATGATATGAGAACAATCACAAAGAAAACACATGGAACATTAATTTGATAACACAAGATGAATAAAAACATGAAATGCTAAAGTACCAAATATACCAAACATAAGCCCAATTTTACTTCTCAATTTATACAAATATATAATAATTTCTGCAAGATAGTGTAACAATCTAGCACTCATGTAGGACTAAAAATATTATAGTAAGAATGTTTTTTGAAAATCGAAACTCGACCAAACTCGCATACAGAGTTAAAACGATAAAGTTTCACAGATAATAAATCAAAGTCCAAAAAACGTTAAAAACGGCCTAATTTTCAGAACTGAAAATAAGAAGCCCGTTGAATTCACATGGGAAAATAAAACACGTGGAAAGTTGTAGAGCTGTCGATTCACATTTGAAAACATAAGACATGGACAGTTGCAATAGAGACAAGAAGGCATCTATTAGAGATGAACAATGACATCGAACATCCGTTAGAGGAGAAAGTAAAGTGAATGGAAAACAAAGTCGAATTCTTTTGAGAACACCATATTGGAAAATGCGTATGGATGGTAAGTAAGGATGACCCAGAAAAACATAAAACATCTTTGCGTAATCAAATGAAATAATGGTGGTGGTCTCTAAACATTTATCTCGTTTATGTTTATTAAATATAATTTTCTCTATAAAATCAAGTTCATTGATTATGCATCAACTTAGCTGAATTTAAATATAAATCAAGTTCATTGATTATGCATCGACTTAGCTGAATTTAAATAACCTGAGGAGAGTAATCATGTAACCGTGTTATTTTTAATTATCTAATTCTTTAGATGCTATCAATTTATAAATGATAATTTTTATAAATGAGAATCTGTTATGGATATGAATCAATAAATTATTACGATTGTATATTAAATTATTAGGATTGTATATTAAATTATTAGGATTGTATATTAAATTTAACTAGTATATATTATGATTGTAGATTAAATTTAACTAGTATAATTTAGTGTTAGTTAAATTTAATTTGGATGTTTGGAAGATTTATTGTAGTTTTCTCAACTAAAATTGAAGTCTCTTAATTTGATATGCTGTAACTCTATTATACAATAATTATGATGTGGTTTTAAGTGAGTCTATTATTTTTCTTTCCTTTGGGGTGAAGAGGGAAGCCATTTTCTTTCCTCTAAATTAGAGGGTGATTTCTTTCAAATACATTGAAGATGGTAAAAGTTGTGAACAATGTATGATAAGTTACACACCAAGGTAGTGTGACAAGGTTAGATTAAATTACAACATTTATGCATGTGTTAGACAAATATCATCATCATCACATCTAAAAATATTCCTTAGCATAATTTGGTTTAACAATATAAATAAGTTAATTTCTATAGAAATTTTGGATTTGATCTTCATAAGAGGCTCAACTAGAACTATAGTGTTGAGAAATTGACTAATTTAGGCTTTATAGTTTCTTATCTAAAAAACAACATCTAAAAACTTAATTAGTACAAGTATCTTGGAGTTACCTTCGTGACAAGCTCAACCTCAACTATAGTGTTGATGAATCCACTCATGGAAGAAGAAAATCTTGTTTTGGTCTTCTAAGAAAATGTAGAGCAACTTATTTTTTATTCTAAGAAAATAAAAACTTATTTGATAAGATCGTTAAGTTAATAATATGAAAGAGAAACATAGAGTAAATTTAGATACCTTTTCTAATTTACCATTTTTAAAATTAAAAGTAATACAATTTTCTAGCCTTGCTATTAAACATTTTCTTTCCATGGAGTAAGAACAAGGTTATTATTATTTACCATGCACAAAAACAAAGTAATTAATGTGAAGAGTAATATTCTTTCTATTATTGATTCTAGTTACAATAAAAGTCATGTGAAAGTTTATTGTTTCTAGTTATAATAAAAGTCATGTGAAAGTTTAGAAATGATGGTTTAAAAATAGTGATACTTAAGATAATAGAGACTAAATAATTCGCTTTAAGTTATTAAAAAGTGATAGACACAACTCTAAAATATATCGAAAATATATCGATATCATTAGAAGCACCCTTAAAAGTAAATTCAATAACAAATTATGATATAATAAAGCAATGTGGAATAAGTTAAAGTACATGATCATTAACCTTAATATAGAAGATCAAAAGTAACTTATTTTTATGACCTTTAAAGTCAAATTTGAAGTTAGATCAAATTTAAAGCATCATGAGAATAAAAGATATCTAATCTGTGTTAACATTAAAGTTGAGTATGACTATCATTTTCCTTTAAAATGGTTAAATTTGAATGTATTAAATCTAAAATGTTTCCTTCTAATTTTTCTAATTCATTATCAAATTTGTTGAATAAATTATCTTTGTATTCATAACATTTATTTAAGTCTAAAGTTTTGAAATTCAAATGTGCCTCATTCAAGAGAGAATCCATTATAAAACTTGGTTAAGATAAGGTATCCACTATCTATAACTAGAGTTTTTGAAATACAATAAAATGATTTAAGATATATATAAATTTGAATATATATTTAATTATAATTTGGAAATTCATATTAAATTTGCTAAAATTATTATGCTTCTATTTAATAACATGTATTTTTAAATTAAAGGCTTTGAAATCTAAATTGGCATAATTTAAGAGATTAATTCACTATTAAATTGGATTTTAAAATAAAGACATTCAACTATTATATTTAAGGATAATCTTATTATTAATATTTGGTTATTTTATAATTAAAATTTTATTTTGAAAAATAAATGAAATTAATTTAAGAATTTTTGTTTCAATAAATTTGAAATACATATTTAAATCATATCTGCAAAAGAAAGCACACAGAAAGTTGCAGTAGAGACAAGAAGACATCTATTATAGATGAACAGTGACATTGAGCATCCGTTAGAGGAGAAAATAAAGTGAATAGAAATCTACTAATGAAAAACGAAGTGAAATTCGTTTGATAACTCCACGTTGGAAAATGGATATGGATGGTAAATAAGGATGAGCCAGTGAAATTCGTTTTCGTTTGAGAACTCCAGGTTGGAAAATGGATATGGATATGGATATGGATGGTAAATAAGGATGAGCCACTCGTGAGCAGCACTTCTTCCTTTTCCCTGCATAGACATTAAAAAACATAAAAGATCTTCTCAACATTTTTTTCTAGGTTTATTAAATATAATTATTTTTTTCAATTTAGTTCAATTTAAATATTTTGGTATATCTTAATTAGATAATAATGTTATAAATTATAAATAATAATGTTATAAATTATAAATAATAATGGGTTAGTGATATGGAATAATAAATTATTTTGAAGATAATATATTTAATTGTTTATTGATAATTAAATTTTATTTGGGTACTTAAGAGATATTATTGTGACTTTTTATTTTTAAGTTGAAGTTTTTTAGTTTGATAGGTTGTAGTTCTAGCAAAGAGTTACTATGTTGTGTTTCTAAGTGATTTTATCTTTTTTTTTTCTTTTAGGGGAAAGTTATTTTCTTTCCCTAAGGTAATGTCACAAGGTTAGCTGAAATTTTGTATGCATGCTAGTATAATATACACTTCATATTATTATATTTTAGAACATGTATACATGTGTTAATATACTAATGAGACAAAGATTAGGATTATCAAATCTAAGAGTATTAGTTACCTTAATTTTGTATCTGGAGATAACAATTTAGATAACTTAATTAGTACATGTATTTTGGAGTTGATATTCATAGTAAGCTTAATTGGAACTATATTGTTAATAAACTCACTAATCTAAGCCTTATAGTTGTTTATCTCAAAACAACAACTTAGAAAAAATTAATTAGTACAAGTATCTTAGAGTTACCTTCATGATGAGCTCAACTAGAACTATAATGTTGATAAATACACTAATGGAGGATGTAAATCTTATTTTGGTCTTTATTAACAAATGGAGATTAATATATTTTTTATTCTACTAAAAGAGAACACATTCTTTTATAGGATTGTTACTCTAATCCTATGGAAATGGAAAATAGAGAAAATTTAGAGACCTTTTATAATTTGCTATTTAAAAATTAAATAACACCCCTTTCTAGTCTTCTTCTTAAACATTTACTTTCCTAGAACAAGGTTTTAGGAATTTACTTTCCACCCATTGATAACAAGGTTATTATTAGGTAACTAATGCACAAACACAAAATAGCTAATATGAAGGATATTCCTTCTACTATTGTTTCTAGTGACAATAAAAGAGAAACAATAAAAGTAATGTGGAAATTTAGAAAAGATAGTTTAAAGATGTTGATAGTTAAGTCAATAAAGATGAACTAATTAACTTTAAGTTAATAAAGAATAAAGAGAGAAATTACTCTACAAAATACGGATATCATTAAACCCACTAGAAAAGCAAAAGTAACTTGCTTTTATGTCTTTTAAAGTGAAATATGAAGTTGAATGAAACTTAAAACATTTTGGGAATAAATGATATGTAATATTTGTTAACATCAAAGTTGAGAATGAGTAACATTTTCTCTTAAAATTTTAAGTCTCACAATATTAGCTCTAAAATGTTTCCTTCTAGTTTTTTTAATTCATTATCAAATTTGTTGAAATAAATCATTATGATATTGATGACATATATTTAAACCTAAAGTTTCAAAATCCAAATTTATCTAATTTAAGAGATAATCCATTATCAAATATGGTTAAAATAAAGTATCACTATAGTAATGACATATATTTATAACTAATTTTTGAAAAAATTATGTAATTTGAAATACATATATAAATGATAGTCTAAATGTTTTATGTTTTAAACATATAATACATTGGAATAATTAAATATAGATATAAGTTTTATAGCTAAAAACTAATTAAAAAATGCAATGTAGCCAGAAGAAGAATATTATTTTAGTCTTAAAAAAAAAATGTTTATAATTATTAATAATTTAGATTACAATTTGACATGTAGAGTAATTATTTGTTTTTTTAATAATTATTATAAAAATAATATATATTTAGATTAAAATTATAAGATATAATTGTTCATTAAAAAATTCAACAAATAGAAAAATTAAATATATAATTAAATTAAAAATCATTAAAACAAATCTTTACTTAAAATTTCAAACTAAATTTAATACTAAATTAAAATTAAAAAAATATTAAGGATTTCAAACAATATTAACTAAGATTTAACATACTGCATAGATAACCTAAGATATAATTAAGAGAGAGATATCACAAACGTGGCGACGATACTTCACCCATGTTCCGGAGATCATGATAGTCCTGCGTTCTCATCATTTATATAATTTAATATAATAATTACATAGCTTCATACTAAATAAATAAATAAAATAAAAAATATTAATTTATTTCAAACAAAATTAACTAAGATTTAACATAATCATAGATAAACATAAGATATAATTAAAAGAGAGATATCATAAACGTGGAGACGATACTTCACCCATATTCTAGCTAAACATAAGATATAATTAAGAGATATCACAAACATGGAGAGGATACTTCACTCATGTTTTGGAGATTATGATAGTGCTACGTTTTCATCATTTATATAGCTAGCATTTGCATCACATGTTGCAAAATAAATGCCATAAGACAATGACATAAGAAGCAATAACATAGAAGAAAGAAGTCAAAATTTTATGCAATTTTATTTCTTTACTGGTGTTTATTTTTTTATCATATGTTATGTTTTAGGAAATTGGTAATTCTTACTCACCTGTCTCTTTCTCAAATTATAATCTCTGGAAATTTACCTCATCAAAAACCCACCATCCATTTCTTATCTTCTTCCCATCTTTCTTATCTCCTCATTTCTTTTCAATTTACTTTACCCTAATTAGACCTTTAATAATTATACTAATGTATAATATTACTTAAATTCATGTATTTAGTTTACTTTCTATATTTTTCAATTTTAATTCTATATATTTTTGGAAAAATGTCTTGAAATTCGTTGAGACGAAGTTGGAGATTCTTAACACAATCAACCATTTTTCTTTAAGTGTGAAATAAATATCTTTAATAATTATATATATTATTTAATTATAACTTCAAGTAATTTTTTAAGTATTATTTATTTAACCCGTTTATCCATTTGGTTTGAAATATTAGGTATTAGAATTTTTTATTTTATAGAAAAGAAATGTACCAGAATTGAAGTAAAAATAGTAATGTAAAATTAACTCAAAAACGAAAACATAAAAATTGAAAAAACCAAATTTGGGATTAGTTAAATTCATATAAAAAGAAGAATTTCAATATGTAAATCTTTTTTAGTACTAAACTTTAAAAAAAATTATAATTCTAAATATTTGATCTAGTTAATAATATAATAAATTTAATACTTATCATAAATTAATATCTATTCATATTTATCAATTATTTAATTTATATAATCTTATTAACCTATATAATGATTTCATTTCCCATTTTTTTCGAAAACTACATAAGCAAATGAATTGCTGATGCATTGTGATTTTTGGGATTTTACAAATGCATTCCCTTTCTTGGTTATCTCGAGCATTTCTATTAGACTTACGTGGAGCGTTTTATAATTAGTAAAACACTGGAGGCAACCCAATAAAAATGTAAATATGCACATAATTGATGTTATTGTTTGTATCCACTTGTAACATGTAAAACTTAAGACTTTAACACAATTAGAAATAAGTAATAATTTTTTTTTAATTATTACCATATATTTAAACACCTAGGAGCATATGCGTTCTTTGAATGATTATTATGGTAATTTGATACTTTGGTTAATGGATGACATACCATACCTATTTGAATTGTTATTAAAACCCATACCATAAGTCATCATGCTCCAATACACATTGCAACTTAACTATGCACCATAAGGTTTACCCGAAGGTTCGCGAAGAAGGTGAGGGTGACATCTGTCGGTCATCATGGTGGACAACTAGGTACATCTGGACCGCTATCTTTTCCAGAGCTAATCCGAAGGTACACCTTGTTAGAGTCGGTCTTGTCAGTCCTCCGTCAGAGATCAAAACTCTTTCTGCATTTCATTTTTAGGAGTCCCGCTCCATTCACTCAGCTGCATTCTGCTAGGGGCATGCCATATCTGGCGGAAAAGGTATTGTTAGTCAGTTCCCCTCATGTCTAGCACCTGTTGGCTTAGGTATTTTGTCAAGGTTCACTAAAGTCCATGACAGTCAATGTTCGATCTTTTAATGGATGAGAGTCATTTTTAGTCATTAGGTCTAGGGATTAGTCAATTTGGTCTTCAACCATGTCCAATAAAGCCATGCAGGCCAAAGGGAGGCCCTTACAAAGTTATGATTAAGAGATTTTCATCGTCATGTTGACAGATTACGACTGTTCTTCAAAACTTTGTTTTGAAGAAAAGTCAAACAATGTGTCATTTGTGATAATTAAAAAAAAAAGTCTCCAGTTGATTTCTTCAGGTGCAGTCATGGTTTCCTTGGCCAAACACCATGTCATGCGACCCCTGCAAAAGTGCCAAAAAATTTGATCGTTCTAGCTAAAAATTCAAAGGGAAAAGTGAAATTCAGTGTTGCATTAACTCAGTGAAAAGAGCCAAAATGAAACATTAGCAAAGTGGGTTTTTGGAGAAGTAAAAATCAAACCCATGACTCCCAATGTCTTTATAAAGGATTTTCACAAGCAAACAACGTCATTGTGCAACTTAAGGTTATAGAGAAGCATTGAAAAGTCATTGTGAGAAGCTAGTGCGTGTTTGGAGTGAGATTGGAGGCGTTTTACAGAGCGCGACGCACACACAGAGGGGCGCGACGCACATAGAGAGCGCGGCGCACACAGCTCTACCCCACAGTGTTAATTTAACATGGGCACAACGCACATACAGAGTGCGACGCACACCCACAAAGGCCTGAAATCGTTCCAAATTTGCCACAAATCGTTTGGAATTCCTTCCAATTTCGAGGTAGGGTCTATATTGTGGCTTGCTCATCAAATTTTGTGGATATGATGGTGGTTCATGGCCATTTATACTTGCAATAAAAACTCATAAACCCTACCACTTGAAATCGTCAAAAACATTGTTGCTAGGGTTGCAAACTTGTTGTGTTGATGCCAAGGCTCCTCTTTCACTTCTCATTTTTCCCCTTCTTCCCATTGTTCCCTTCCCCCCTATCCCATTTTTTCTCTATTTTCCCTACCCTAAAACACTACTAAACCCCTATTCCCTATCCCTCCACTCATTTGTCAATGTAAAACCCAAAACCCTACCTTATAAAAATCCCCAAACCCTCCTACATATCCCTGAACAAAATTTCCCCAATAACCCCTATCCCATCATATTATTCCCCTTCCTAACACTCCCTTTTTGCATTGTTCCCCTTGGTGTCAGATATCACAACATCACATAGTTTCACTACCATCATCAAAGGGTAGTTCAAGCAACCTACACATACAACAGTCATGGCCTTTGAGCATTCATCGGAGTATGAGATGGAAACCCAAAGTGATTCATCCTCAAAAGAACAGGCTCCCCGGAGACATCACAAAAGTGGCAAACATGTTAGGGATGAGTCAAATACCCTCACAGAATTGCAGGCCTGCTCTCTTGCTATGTCATGTTTCCAACATCTGTCATGTTTTGAGTTTTGTCAAAGGGTGGCTAATGTTTGAGTTCATCATGAGTTGGCCCGTCTTTTTGTGCTTCACTTACATGGAGGTCACTCTATCTTAGCCGGGGTCACCTTCACACTGACACCCAAAACTGTCTCATTGGCAACCGGCATACCGAATGTTGGAGAACAGTGGCACAAGAAACAGAAGGTGGATAGGCATCATTATGAGCCTTACATTAAATCTAGTTTCTTGAGGCAGCTCCAAAGAGTCTTTCCATTCAGATACTTGAAAGATGAATATGCTCCACTCATGAAATTGATCATGAAGTATTTCAACTGTGAGGGGAGGTTCTCTCGTCTGTATGCCTATCACATCAGGTTGCTCATGCACTTTACCAGGGTACGAATGATGAACATCCCATATTCATTTGCAGGAACATAGAGAGGATGAACACCTTCATGCAGCACAAGACCCCTCAGCAACAACTTAACAGTGTTTATCACTTTGCTCTTATTAAGATTTTGGTGGATCACCAGTTGGGATTGCAGGGCATTACTTGGGATGATTTCATCTCCCGTGACCTCTTCAGCACTTCACAGGTATTATCAGAGGGTGAACATGAGACAGGTGGTCCTTCTCATCAGTATGAGCGCCATGAGACCACCACTATGCCAATATTCATCACCTATCAGAGAGGCAGTAGACATTTGTTTGCAGCAACAAAGCGAGTGTTATCTCCACCTGGGGTGGAAGGGGCCTTGCTTCCGACATCGGCAACACAGGTACAGGACAAGGGCAAGAGGCCCATGCATGACGAGGGGCCATCAAGTGAACAGGAGGCCGACTTCATCCTCATTCATGATGATGATGCAGATGTGGAAAATGCCAAACTTAGAAGGACCATCTAGGAGCAGAAAACGGAAATCCAAGAATTGTCACTCAATTTGGAGAGGGCCAAATGGATTATCAGGTATTTGGAGTAGAGGAACAAATAGCTTGAGGACCAGCATGAGAGCATGGATATGCAAAACATCCATGAGAATCGCAAAGTTGCCCAGCATAGGAGGATTGAGCTCACTCCATTAGAGCAAGAGATTAACAATGACCGTGAGTCTTGGCTCGAGCAGATCAACATCCACCTAGAGAGATTGCTAGAGAAGGCCGACAAGGACAAAACCATATTGAGGCAGATGGTTTATCAATACAAGGCACGAAACATGAGTTCAAAGACTCAGATAAGGAGTTTGAAGGCAAAATTGAGCAAAGCGACAAAGAGGCAAAAGAGGCAAAAAGAGCAAGATCGGCTTTGAATCTTGGCTGAAGCCTCTGTGGCCCAGCATAGCACCTCATAAAGGATCTCCAGCCCAAATTTCAAGAAATTTGGAGCAATTTTGGTCACATGACAAATGTTTGGTCACAACACAGGGTTTTTCTCCCTGTGCGCCGTGCCATTGGCGCGATGCTTAGGATTGGGGGCTCCAAATCACAAATGGCTTGCATTTTTGGATTCAGCATGAAAAATTGCCTGCTGGTGCATGGACAAGAAATTTGGGCATGATTTGAGTCCCCAAGAGGTAAAAAACACTCAAAAAATGACCTCTCTGCCCCTATTTTGACACACAGGAAGCAGTCTTGGGAGAATGAAGTTTTGGAGGGGCAAATGAGCACCAAATTCAGAAATTCCACT